>OVAN01003227.1:0-29945 GCA_900406275.1 Anastatica hierochuntica
CCGAAAGCTCAAAGCGTTAAGCGCAAGATATTGCATAATAGATTCCAACCTTTATAAGCGTAGCGTCTCGGGACCCTACTTGAGATGTGTTCATGGCCCCGACGTTATCAGGCTCATGAAAGAAGTACACGAGGGCTCCTGCGGGAACCATGCTGGTGGCAGAGCTCNCAGAGCTCTAGCTATCCGAATCAAAAGACAAGGATATTTTTGGCCAACTATGATCACCGATTGTGAATTTTACTCTTCCCAATGTGATAAATGCCAGAGACACGCCCGATTATACACCAGCCCACGGAAAAGCTATCCTCGATATCCGCACCATACCCATTTATGAGATGGTCCATGGATGTCGTAGGACCATTAGTAGCCTCAGGCAAGGGTCAACAGAAGCTTCACTTCCTCTTAGTCTTAACAGACTATTTCACCAAATGGATGGAGGCTGAGGCTCTCCAACAAAGTGCAAGTCCGAGGGAGTTTATATGTCTTTATTTTCATGTATTATTAGCTTCATTTTTATGTTATCATGAGTTTTAAGCTGTATATAATGCACTTTAGTCCTAAAATCCATGTAGTTTAAAAATGGAGTCTAGTTTAGAAGTTTTCATCTTAGCATTGCATTTCTTTGCATATGCAGGTATAACCTTTGGAGAAGCTGAATGGATTGCTTGCAAGATTAATTCTAGATGTATTAATGAAGAAAAAACAAGAGGAAGAAATAATACAAACATTTAGAGAAGATAAGAATGAAGGACCAAGAAATGGAGCAAAGAAGAAGGAGCAAGCTGCCAATGCAACCCATCATCGACCATGCTGGTCGATGCTAGGCAGCATGTGGTCGATGGTGGACTGCAAAACAAGAAATCTTGAAATGCAAGCAACCATCGATCTGGGTAATCGATGGAGGGATGCGTTTGATCAATGTCTTATCTCATTTAGCCCCATTTACAACTAGGGAAACATTTCCACTCTCCAATTTGTATAGATGGCCTCCTAAACCTTCTAAGAACATATTCTTAATCGGGAAAAATGTCAAAAAAAATCTCCAACTTTCAAATTTTGGCCAAAAAAATCTTCAACTTTCACTTAAGCCATTTTAATCTTCAACTTTTAAAATTTGGCCATTTAAATCCAAAACTTTCATTGACCACGCCAAAAAGAGCCCAACGAAAGTCAACCGTTAAATCAGATTTAACGTCCATTAAATATGAAACGACGTCAATTTTTATCATTGTCAAAACGACGTCGTTTTACGTTAAATCGAAAATAAAAAAATATGAATTCACCTAGACTCGAACCCCCTACCTCACATATAACACAAACATACATTACAAACTCGGCAAATTAACCTTGAAATTACCAATTAGAAATCATCGTGATATAATAAACAAGACAAAAGAATAAAACAAGCACCAATTCCAATTTTTCAAAAAACTCCCGCAACTTTTAGAGTTATCCATATGTGCCAAAAATTGTCACCAAAAAATCATTTTTTATGGACTAATGATGCAAAATAACTAGCATATCCTTGTTTTACATAAAATTATGACATTGGAACAAGCAAATATTTCAAAAATACCCACTAATTTGTCGGGTCCCAAATTTCAAAATTTTGAAATTTTAAAATCAAGTAGAAACAAGCTAACTAACTAACTCAAGTTGTAAATCCATAAGTCCAACAAGTTTTTCTAAGAGAAATCCCTAAAAATGTAGCTAAAACATGCTTAGATCACAGAAATTCATGAAATTCTAAAACTTGTAACTTTGAGAAAATTATTGTTTAGAGAGCATACCTTGGTGTTTCAATGAGGAATATATGAAAGGAAGGAGATTCCCCTTCGGAAATCTCTTCAAATATATCAAATTAGCAAAAATCTCAAAGTGGGTGAAGAAAAAAAAGCAAAAATCTCAAAGTATTTCTAGTCTTCGGGTTCTAAAACCTTTATGAGAGAGAGATGATGTTTTAAAAGTTTTAGATCTAAAATTTCCTTAAAATGCCAAATACATTTTGATTTTTGTTAAGAACCAGTTTAACTTTATTGAAAAAACAAGATTGGGGTCGACTTTCCTTCTCACCGACCGCGAGAATCGTTTGGCACGAACCGTAGTAGGAAGTTACGCTACTCAGTGGAATGGACGCAGATGAGAGGAATGGCAAGGCAGCATGAGGCTCCCACGGGCGGCAACGACTTTTCTGGCACGGACCAGTGTTGGTGAGTCTGCCACTCGGTGGACTCTACAAAGAAGGACGAGCTTCCCATTGGCCGCCTGTTTATTTTTGGCGCGATCTAGAGCTATGGGGTCCGCCAACCGGTGGAACTAGACAGACGAGGCAGCTGGACGAGTCACAAAAATGTTCCCACAAGCCGCGACAACATTTTTTGCTAAACCGGTGGGACGTGTTCCACATCCGATGTATCATTTTTCTCGGTTGTTTTGCATTCCGAACAGTCCATTTGATATTTGATTGGTTGAGAAGTGTTCTAGGAAGTTACCAAAATGTTTACAAATATTTTTTAATGGTAGATTTGGCCAAGCGACAAAGAATACAGACAATTAAAAGGGTTCGGATTCTTAAAACTTCTTATGATAGTATTAAGTACACGTTCGGATGGATTATCATTTTTGCCTGGATCTTAGAGGTTACATAGTGAATTTTCATTCGAAAATATGATTATCATTTAGAATAAAACTTTTAACTTAGCCAAGTTCATTGGCTAGCCGACAACAACGTATTGTTAGCCAAAAATTAACATTTGAAAAATCAAAATTCTTACCAGGTTATTTTATTCGTATTACTTTTCCTAGACATTTTTGATGGTTTGAGTTGAATACATTGGCGGCTACTAGAAATCATCATGTCTTTATTTTTATGAAATTTGATCCTCTAGGAAGCTTTTGATTTTGTCCGTTCTGAAGTCGATTTCTCTCGAGCATAATACCTATCATATATTGTCAATTTATATAAAAACAAAGTTCATGTTTTTTTTATCTTTTTCGGTACTGTTATTGATTGTCCATGTTCATGATTGGATGTTCATATTGTTCCAGGGTGATCAATTGATTGTGTTTCTGTAAAAAAAAAATTATCGATTCTTCATGTTATCATAACTTTACCTGAGCATTTTTATTTGAAGTTTTGATTTCATTGGCAGGCCTTAGCATCATTCTCTATTCTCAAATAGGTGTATAGAATGGTCCATGAGATGGCATGAACGAATTTGATCTGCATTCTCACCAAAAATTGAAAAAAATAAAGTTGAGATACAAATGCATTCTCATCGATTGTGGGCCCATTTTCCATAATTCGGAGTATAATCTATCACAAACCGACAAAAACAACTTTCATATATCTTTGTTGTTATCTTTGAATCCGATTTTTTTTTTTTGTATTTTTCTGATTTTTTTAAATTCTTGCAGAAGTTAAAACTAATTATTAGACAACTAACTAATTCCTAGAAAATTAAAAAAATAAAAAATAAAACCATGTGTATTGCCTCCCACAAAGTGCTTGTTTTGAGTCTTTAGCTCAACTCCTTTCACTTTTTAGGTGTGATCGGTTTCCAACAAAAAAAGTGTGGTTCTTTTAACTTCTTTAGGCTCTGGAAATGTTGTATAGAGGGTGATTTGAGATCATTAAGTGTGCCTCCAAGTGCCTCATATATCAAATCGCCTTCGGAATAGCTTAAGAGTGTTATCGAGCTTCTTTTTAGCGATCTCATCGTTCTTAACATAAACATCAATGGGGAGTCTGATCTTAACCTTAGTAAAGTAGGTCGGTAACTTTTAAATCTAATCCTCTTCTGCACCAACATTCATGAGTGGATCATTTCGTACTTTGATAGCATAAGTATCTCTTCTTACACACGTGTTTTCGTCGGTTTTGCAGAAATCAGTATTTTGAGTGATAGAGCTTCTTTCTTTGAGAAATATTGCTTCATGTGGCTATTTCTAGAGTCTAGACGAACCTTTATCTCTTCCAAAACAGAATCATTTGGGTTAGAGTTGAAGCTCACAATAGGGTAGAAGACTTGCTAGTTCACCCTTGCGAAAGAAATCCTCTTCACGGGGAAATCAAAGATTGCTCAAGCAGTAGCTAAGAATTGGGAACCAAGTATCAGTAGATTAGCACTTCCACCTTTGGTGAAAAAAACTTGAAAATCAGTTGAGACAAAAAAAAGCCTCCTACTTCCATCAGTACGTCGGATAAAAGTTCATACGTTGTAGAAGTGGACATATCGGCATACTCGATAGAGATGTGAGCTGGTTGAAAGTTAGAGAGCCCTATCACGTGAGCCTTTTTAGGGAAATCCCATTCAAATTACCTCCAATATCATGCAAGAAAGCATCAATCTTCACTTTGTTGATTGAGCAAGAAATGATGAACTTTCATGGGCATTTGATTTTCTATAAAGGAGTCTCTTCTTGTAAGCTCTCTTGGATTCTTTTGGTAGACGCTCCAAAGGTGGTTTCACTTGAGAAATGAGTTCTTAAAAGGTTTCTTATAAATAGAAAGAATCTCCTTAATTTCCTTTGAGTTAGCGACTTTGCAGTAAGATTTCGGCGGATATTCTTGTTTCTTGACAACTTCCCTTGTTTGAGCAATTTTAACTTCAAGTTTCTGGACACGAATTGTAATGGCTTTATACTTCTTTGTTAGCTCATTGTAGACATTTTTCAGCCTCTCATTAACCTCCTTGTTGTTTTGCTTCATCTCTTGAGAGATTTGCTTCAGCATAGTTTCAAGCTTCCCTTCTTGTTTATTAGGTGTAGTAGCTTGAGAATAATCAAATGGTTGCTTCACTTGGTATATTCCCTTATTGAAATCGTGTTTTTTAGTTGGGCCTTTTTAGGGGGGAGGGAGGGATAGAACTGGTCTTGACGGATTTTTAAATTAATGTTGTCGTATGACATATTTGGATGATTATGGTATGTTGGATTGAATCCCTTGTTTTTGAAATTACCACCAATTCACTTGTTCTGAATTCTCCTTATTTCAATCTTCTAAATACTTCAGCATAGGTGCTCCATTCGCAGTCCAATTTTGTCAATGGCATGAACTCCTCATTTGTCTCTTAGAAGTTGAGAAATCATCGTTTTCAATTCAAAAAATTTGTACGGTTTTTGTTGAAGTAATTGGTGCATGCATGTTTTTAGCATAATCAGGGCAATTATTATCATCACTAGTAGCGAGGTTCTCAATCAAAAGCTTAGCTTCGTGCACGGGTTTTTCATAAAAATTTCATTGTTGGTCGTGTCTAGAGAAAGCTTGAACTTATGGTTGATCGTGTTTTAGAAGATGTTCCATAGATTTTCTTGAGAGAAACCATGATTTGGGCAGTCCCTTGTGTACTCCTTAAATCTCTCCATGCTTCATAAAAGGATTTGGTTGGTCCTTTTTGAAAACCCGAGATTTTGTTCCGTATAGAGTTTGATCTATGCTTTACGTAGAATTGGTTCAGATATGCTCCTTTGTATTCGTCTCAAGTAGTATGGACTAAGGGGGCAACGACATCATCTATCCTTGATCTTTATAATTCATTGAGAATGTAAAGAGCTTTCACTTGAAGTAATCAGATTGATGTGGGGTCAAGTTTTACCCCAACTAAAATCATGTTGCAAGTGCACAACATCGTAGTAATACTTAGGGACCGAATCTACAGAGACTAGAGTTTCAAACTTATAATTCATGTGACTTCGGACTAAGCTAAAAAGAAAATATGTAGTGGGATTTGTTTAGTTTTACTTAATTTTTATGATAATTTAATTATGTAAAATGAAATCCTAATCTATATGCCCGTTTACAAGGGATATATCAATGATATGATATGCATCAAACAGCAGAGAGCTAAAGTAAACGAGCATGAATTAAAACTTGAATAGTGGCATAATGTTTCGGTCTAGAACACAACCACTAAGCTAAATCCTCTCCACTTTCGAGGATCAAGATCCTATATCAAGTTACTAAGGGATAACGCCTTTTGGACGGCTTTGTAGTAATATAACACGCATTAATTCGATCGAGGATGATTGTTCGCGATTCTAAGTAGATCGACTTTTATTGCCTACCTAGAAAGGCTCATCCAATACTAGTTCTAGCAGTATTTCAATCTTTTAGAATGCATACCACCTTAGATCTATTCACAATATAGCCTTAGCGAGCAAATAACACTATAATGCAAGTAAAGATGATAACGTTATTGATAAAATATAATCGTTTAGTAATCCAATTCAAGCAAACTCATTGACTCCATGCAACCTACTTTCTGATATGCAAACTAATAGATTAAATACATGTAAAAAAGAAATCAATCATCACAGCAACCATTCACATCAAATCATAGGAGAGAGGAGAAGATCGAATCGATTTATGGAAGATTGTGGATGTATTGAAGATGAGATGGTGTCTTTGGAGGCTAAAAAGGGCACAACCCCAAAGGGTGTCGTCCCTTCTTCCTAAATCTATTATTAAACCCTAATATAAGCCAACTCTATGAAATTAAGAGGCTAAAAATATCTATATACAGTTCTTCATCAATTAGGTTATAATTATGTAAAACCGGGCCTTAAGGCCTCATAATGTTTGGGCTTCGTGTACAAGGGCATTGAGAGAAGTTCTTGTGATTTAAACTACTTTTAATATATCCACTTAAGTATGGAGTATGTCTGGTTTGAAACCTAAATGGTGTTCCTTTTTTTGGTCTTTCTACGCATTTTTCATCTATGAGACAGTTGGACCAGTCTTCACTAAATTTTTGTGTAACTCTTTTTCCACTACTCCAACTGAGATGAAACCAATTTGAGATAAAATATCATTCCATTCTATAGCTTCTGTCCAAATTTCATCAAAATCCATTGAAATCAAGACCTTCTTCATTGACAATACTTACGATGCTTGGAAACTGTCTAGAAATTGAGTTTTGCTCTAATTAGCTCCAAAATTAATTTTTGACATTAAATGGCTTAAAACAGTTCAAATACAAGAACACTATCTCTAATTTCATAAATTTATGTAAAAAAAAACTAAGAAAACCTGATAACATCACTATTTTACCACTTTTCCTATGGATTTTAATAGGCTTTCGTAGTGTTTTTACACAACTTTATGCAATTAGAGGTAGTTTTCTTGTATTTGTAGTGTTTTAAGTAATTTTAAGTCAAACAATGCATATTGGAGCTTTATGGAGCTATGTAGATCAAAAGCTAGTTTCTGGACAGTTTCTGAGCATCATAAGTATCGTCAATGAAGAAGGCCTTGATCACAATGGATTTTGATGAAATTTAAACATAAACTATAAAATGGAATCAGTTTCTCTCTCAAACTGGTTTCATCTCAGTTGGACTGCTGGACAAATAGTTAAACTAAATTTTTTGAAGAATGGTTCGGCTGTCTCGCAGATGAAGGGTGCGTAGAAAGACGAAAACAAAAGGAGCATCAAAATCCATAGGAAAAGTGGTAAAATAATGATGTTATCAGGTTTTCGTAGTGTTTTTACACAACTTTATGCAATTAGTGGTAGTTTTCTTTTATTTATAGTGTTTTAATTCATTTCAGGTCAAACAATGCATTTTGGAGCTTTATGGAGCTAGTTGGATCAAAAGCTAGTTTCTAGACAGTTTATGAGCATCAAAAGTATCGTCCAGGAGGAAGGCCTTTCCGTCAATGGATATTGATGAAAATTGGAGAGAAGCTAAAAAAGTAATTAGCTTTCATATTCAAGTGGTTTCATCTCGTTTGGAGCAGTGGACAAAGAGTTATACCAATTTTACTGAAGACTGGTCCAACTGTCTCGCAGATGAAGGGTGCGTAGAAAGCCCAAAACAAAAGGAAGACCATTTGAGTTTCGAACCAGACATTCTCCAGACTCGAGTGGATCTATTCCAAGTCTTTTAAAGCCCAATAACTCAACTCAAGACCCTTGGACACGATGCCCCAATTGTTTAGGCCTTAAGGCCCAATTCTTTACCTAATTGACCTAGGAAGTTAGAACACTATAAATAGATGTTTTTAACAATCTAATTTCGCATAAAGTTGGCTTAGATTAGGGTTTAATAATGGTCTTAGGACTCATGGACAACTCCCTTTGGGATTGTGCCCTTTGTAGCCTCCAAAGATCCATATTCATCTTCAATACATCTTCCATTCTTCTATAAACTCGGTTTTATCTTCTCCTCTCTCCTTTGATTTGATATGAATGCTTGTTGTCATGATTGATTCCGTGTTTACATGTTTTTAATCTATTAGTTTGCATGTTAGACAGTAGATTACAAAGAGTCAATGAGTTTACTTGAATAGGATTACTAGTCGATTAGGTTTTATCAATAACGTTATCAACTTTACTCATTCGTTAATGTTATTCTCCTAAGAAAGATGGTACGAGAATAGTTATATAGCGGTATCCAATACAAAAGCTTCATTTACCGCTGGATCTAGTATTTGGTTAGCCTTTCTAAGAAGGTTTCGAAAGTAGATCGACTTTATAATCGTGAACAATCAGTCTTGATCGTTTTTATGCGTGTTTATTATTTTGAGGTCATTCGAAAGTCTAGGTCCTTTTGATATTAAGCATAGAATCCTGAACCTTGAAAGTGGAGAGGATTTACCTTAGTGGATTGTTATAGACAGAAACTTTATGCCCCTAGTCATTTTTAACACCTGCTTGTTTACTTTAACTTTCTATTGTTTGATGTATATCTTTTCATTGATCTATCCTTTGTAAATTGGCATGTAGAATAGGATTTCGTTTTCATCTTTAAATCATAATAAAAACCAAATAAAAATTCTAAAACCCCACATGCATTTTTCATTCTTAGCTTAATCTGAAAGTCAATAGATCCTAAGTTTGAAACCTAGTCCTTGTGGATTCGATCTCTAAGTATTACTGCGAATTTTGTACACTTGTAGCTAGGTTTTAACTGGGGTAAAACTTGACCCCACATCAAGTTTTTTGGGTCATTGTCAGGGACTAGTAGTCTTTACCTTAGTATTTAGATCTAGGATTTAGTCTAGGAAAATTTTTCTTTCTTTTTCTTGTATGTAAATTTGGTTTTTCTAGAACTAAAAATTCGGTTTTTCAACTAATATTAGGAACATATATTTTTATTTTTCTAACTTCTTTAGGAATTTAACACATAGATTTAGGTTAAAAGTACTAATAATTTCGTGCCTATTAGATTTTATCTTTTAGTTTAGGATAAGATTTTACTTTTCCTTTTTAGATTAGGATTTTTCTTTTATTTGATACTACTAACTTTTTCTCTTTGATTTTTCAGGGAAACCACATAGAAAATAGGACCTTATCCTCACCATGGCCACGTTTTTGAGGATTTCCAGCCCCATGATTATCATAAAAATTCATATTGAGGAGGAGCAAAGCTACATCCTAAGAGACATGAACGGTGGAGAGACTCTGAAAAACCGAAATTTCGCACCTATGGAGCATATGTTCCACGGCATTGATCACGCCCTATATGAACCATCGTGGTGTGTTTTTAGACTCAACTATTGCTGTAAATCATCAGAAAGTCCAGCCAACACGAGCAGTACCTCAAGGAGATTACCGAAGCATCGAAAATCGAAGATTTCGGATATTTCTACCACATGATGCTCAACATTAAATAACCAATCTACATATGGCCAGCCACGTCCTACCCCTTCTCATGTCCATTATCATGTGCCAATGGAGCCTTTCAAGTGATAACTTGGAGTCTTTATGGCACAATTCATCAAACATCGAAGAGAAGTGGAGCAAAAGTTCGAAACGAAGCTTTACAACATGAAATTCGACCTAAAGGAGAATTTTGAAGAGCTTTAAGCTAAGATCTAGACCTTTTAATACCTTTGGAGACTCTCTAAATTCATTACCATAGGCTATCAAGGAAAGTGCTTCAGCCCATTCCAAATAAGATCCTCAAACTGAAGAAACTGAAGACGATTGGAATGAGGCACCAAAAGGATGAATATTCATGTACCAAGTGGAGCACGACCATAGCTTCAAATTACTGGTTCTAAATACATTGGGGACCTTGATTTGAAATTTAAAAGGATCTAAATGTTCTTCTTATGAAGAACATGGAGCTAGAAGGCAAAGACGGTGAATTTGCCACAAACCGATGATATCAACACTCATATGGGAGATTTTCAGCACTTCACAACCTGATCATGGAAGAGATAGACCATGATTCTCATTTTATTCAAGCTTTAGGAGCTAAGCTTTATGGCTCATCCACTTGCTTTGAAGAATATGAAGAAAAACATGTAGAGAAGATGCTAGCACTCACACGCTTTGAAGATATATCTTAAGAGCAACTAGGAATGTGATTAGCCTCGTGATTCTAGGGTTGGATAGCCATTTTTTAATCCTAATTTGGTGTATTAAATGTCTTGGATGAGGACCCTAAGGATCCAAATTACAAAATCGAGCTGAGAAACTCGGTTTGCTCTTAAACGCGGAGAAATTTTCAGAACTGAAGAAGAAGTATTGGAAGCAGTAGGAATTGCTAAAGAATTGTCTAAATGGACTAAAGAATTCATAAATATAATCATGAAGTCATTCAAGACGAGAAGTACCTTCACACTTCCACCCAAGACGATTTCAGGTTCTCATCTCTACTCCATGGAATTAACTGGAGAAGAAAGCTCAGGAACCCATTGAAGATCTAAGTTGATTCATTGGAAACACGAGGAAAGGAAGTTACAAACCTACTATCTGAGCATCCTCATCACATAAAAATACCCAAGGTTTGAGCTAAAGACTTCAAACAAGCGCTTTATGGGAGGCAACCCATATTCTATCCCATCAAGTTTTTGATTTAGTTTGATTTTTAGAATAAGATCCTAGAATTAATATTAGTTAATTTTGGTGTTATAAGTTTTTAATAAATGTTTTTATAATTTTTTCATAAGAATACATTCTGGAACGAAGAAAATTGGAGAAAAATTCTATTCGAACATGTTCGAACCGTTCGGAGTGTCCACCGGACCACAGAGCTTCACAGTCGATATACTCCTAAGAAGCACGCCCGACCGGTGCCAGCTCCAGTCTGCCCCGTGCCTCATCCTGCTCCAGCACCAGCCCATGGAGTGTCCAGCACCGACCGCCAGCCCTAAATGTGGCCCCGACCGGTGTCAGCTCCCCCGTGCCTCAAACGGTTGTGGCATTTTACTCACACCACTGGCCGCGATGCACCTCGTGTCCAAAAACGGTCATGCACTCTCTACCAACAGGTCATACCTATCCCCATACCATTTCCCCATCTGACCATCCATTTTCCCCAACCCGACCACCCATACCCCTTCCGGACATGCCATTGGCCGAGAAACACAGTCTCGAACGTCCGTTTTTGTATTTTCTTGGTCGGATCAATACCAAACTCAATTTCTTAAAAGAAAAGCCTCCAAATAATCAGAAATACATCAAATTAAGATGTTTTTCAAGAGCTGGGGCGTTCAAGAACACTTTGCACACTTGAAGCCACAAGATTCTCTAACCGAGCCAATTTTTGCAATCAAGTCAAACCATTCTCGCCAAGTAAGGAATTAACAAATCTTTTTCTGGTACTATATACAGGTATTTAAGAGTAATTCATGTACTTGATGACCCTTAAAGACCCTAAGACTCAAGGGTGAGGCTATGGAGACAAAATTGCAAGAAATTGGCCAATACAGGAAATTTGAGAAGGAGCATCAGTTTGAGGCTATAAAATTTTTGATCAAGGTAGAGGCAATCTTCAACAACATTCAGAGGCTTAAAATGTGTTCAAAAGGACAAAGAGCACAACCGGAACACCTCAAGAGCAATCTAAGTCAAACCAAATGTCACGCCTGATCATCCTCATTAAATAAACTCAGGAAAACATGAGAACTTGGCTACAAAAAGAATCACAAGACTTTGGCTCAACGGGAACACAAAACCAACGAATTTGGCTTACTCGAAACTCTTATCTAGGTGTTGAACCAAGTATTACCACTAAAGATGCCTAGAAAAAGCATAAATTTTATGAAGAATAGCCCAAACAGTTTTGGAGGCGCAAATATTTCATCATGGAGCACCGGATTGGCCAGAAACCGAAGAAAACTCGGCCAAAGCGAAATTGAGCTCCGCCAAGAAAACCAAGATGTAAAACTGAAGATTCACAATTAATTAGCATATGTAGAAGGAAATTATCAAGAAATACCATCCCTAGAACAACCCAGTTCTCACCAAAACGAACCAAAGCGAGCTTTACGGAGACCAAACTTGGCCAAATCAAATATGATATGAGCTCCTGTCTTTAAACTTCATTCTTATTCATAAAATATGTTGTTGGCAGTAGGTTTTCATTTTGGTCAAAGCTTTCTTCCTGGATTGCAAAAACAGACCACTAAACCTCATTTCGGTTTACCGAAACATCACATAAGGTTGTATCTTTCTCCATAATTTCGACCAACCAGCTAAGTTTATCCTATTCTCTACCTTTTACATTAGTTATCAGTACCTTCCTCACTTGATTTTACACCGGGACAGTGTAAGTTAAGTTCAGGGGATTCTTTTTGTTACTAATGCTTCTTTTTCTTGTTTTTGACACATTTTCTTTCTTTTTGAGTCGTTTTAAAAGTTTTCAAAACAAAACATTTTATGGAGTCAAAATCAGTTCGGATACATGCTTAACTTTGAATTAATCACGTGATTCATGACTAGTGTCCATAGTGTCAGTGATTGACTACAGTTTTATCGATTGGAAAAGCGCAGGTGGATCAGCTAACCGAGACACTGTATCACTTGATATACGAGTAATCCTTAGCCACTCAACACTTAAATGAACTTAATTTTCTCTTCTTGGGGCTGGGTATACATTGAATCATAATCCTCTTCGGACCTGACAAAATTAAGTCTACGTTTCCCCTTTTCCTTCCTTAATAAAAATCTTCAACAAAGTGTTTATGCATGATGTGAATTTCAGAACTTCAAATGTGCTTAAAAAGAAAAGAATAAAGAGATCGATAGAAAAAAAATGATACCCTAGAAAAATAGGGAAAAATCGATTCTCAGAGGCTGATAGAAAAAATAAAATGATACCCTAGAAAAGTAGGGAGAAATCAGCCTTTAAAAAGCATTTAAAAGTGAATAAGCAAGAGGAAATGAATCGATTGTGGGCTGAAATTGTTTAGGATCTCGTTTGAGTAGAGTCTATGTGTTCTTTGACAAATACTCCCTCGAAGAGACCGCACGCTGTAGATTCTAGGGAGTGGTGATGGAGATCCTGGGTCACTCTGGTTGATTGTGGCTGAATCGGAGACGATGTTAGACTTGTTGTGATTACTGAAGGTTCTATCTTATGTCGACTCTGGTGTTAGTGGATCATAACAGCCTAAGATACCAATCGGTTCAGAATGTAAAGGTAAATTTCCAATTTTTCAAACCTCTTCTCTGTTCTTTGTTTCCTTAGCTCGAGGACGAGCTATAAGCTAAGTTTGGGAGAGTTGATAACATCATTATTTTACCACTTTTATTATGGATTTGATAGGTTTTCGTAGTGTTTTTACACAACTTTATGCAATTAGAGGTATTTTTATTGTATTTGTAGTGCTTTAAGTCATTTCAGGTCAAACAATGCATTTTGGAGTTTTATGGAGCTAATTGGATCAAAAGCTAGTTTCTAGACAGTTTTCGATCATCAGAAGTATCATCCAAGAAGAATGCTTTTCAATCAATAGATTTTGATAAAATTTGTACAGAAGCTGGAGAATTGAATTAACTTTCATCTCCAAGTGGTTTCATCTCATTTGGAGTAGTGGAAAAAGAGTTATACTAATTTTACTGAAGACTGGCCCAGTTGTCTCGCATAAGAACGGTGCGTAGAAAGGCCAAAACATATGGAAGACCATTTGGGTTTCGAACCAGAAATTCTCTAGACTCAAGTGGATCTATTCCAAGTCTTTTAAATTCCAAGAACTCAACTCAATACCCTTGGACACGAATCCCAAACTATTTAGCCCTTAAGGCCCGATTCTTTACCTAATTGACCTAGGAAGTTAGAACACTATAAATAGATGTTTTAGCCATCTAATTTTGCAGAGAGTTGGCTTAGACTAAGTTTTAATAACAGTCTTAGGAGGCAGGGATGACTCTCTTTGAGGTCGTGTCCTTTGTGGGCTCCAAAGATCCATAATCATCTTCAATACATCTTTTATTCTTCCATAAACTTGGTTTTATCTTCTCCTCTCTCTTTCGATTTGATATGAATGCTAGCTGTCATGATTGGTTTCATGTATACATGTTTTTAATCTATTAATTTTCATGTTGGAGAGTAGATTACAAGGAGTCAATGAGTTTACTTGAAAAGGATTACTAGTCAATTAGGTTTTATGAATAACGTTATCACCTTTACTCATTTGTTAATGCTATTCTCCTACGAAAGCTGGTACGAGAATAGATCTATAGTGTTATCCATTCTAAAAGCTTGATTTTCTGCTGGATTTAGTATTTAGTGGGCTTTTTTAAGTAGGCTTCGAAAGTAGATCGACTTTAGAATCGTGAACAATCAGTCTTGATCGTTCTTATGTGTGTTTATTATTTTGAGGCCATTCAAAAGTCTAGGTTCTTTTGATATTAAGCATAGAATCCCAAACCTCGAAAGTGGAGAGGATTTACCTTAGTGGCTATGTTTTATACCGAAACTTTATGCCCCTAGCCGTTTTTAACTTCTGCTTGTTTACTTTAACTTTCTGGTATTTGATGCATATCTTTTCACTGATCTGTTATTTATAAATTGGCATGTAGAACTGGATTTCGTTTTGCATCATTAAATCATAATAAAATAAAATAAAAATCTGAAAACCCCCTGCATATTTCATTCTTAGCTTAATCCGAAAGTCAATGGATCCTTAGTGTGAAACCTAGTCCCTGTGGATTCGATCCCTAAGTATTACTGCAAGTGTTGTACACTTGCAACTAGGTTTTAACTGGGATAAAACTTGACCCCACATCAAAACCTATTAAAATTAGTACAAAAAATGGTAAAATAATGGTGTTATCAATTCCCTCGAACTTAGCTTCTAGCTCTTCCTCGAGCTAAGAAACCAAAGAACAGAGAAGATGTTTGAAAACTTTGAAAATTAGCTTTACTTTCTGAACCGATTGGAAACTTATACTTTCGTGGACCACTAACACCAGAGTCGACATTTAATAGAACCTTCACTAATCACGACATGTCTAGCAACGTTCCCGATTCAGCCACGATCAACAAGAGTGACCAGGATCTCCATCACCACTCCCTAGAATCAAACATGTGCGGTCTATTCGAGCGAGTATCGACCAAAGAACACATATACTCAACTCAAAAAAGATCCTAAACAATTTCAGCCCACAATAATTTCCATTTTTCTTCCTTATTCACTTTTAAATGCTTTTTAGATGTTGATTTCTCCTACTTTTCTAGGGAATCCTTTTATTTTTTTTCTATCAGCCTCTTGAGAATCGATTTTTTCGTACTTTTCTAAGGTTTCATTTTATTTTTTCTGTCGATCTCTTTATTCTTTTCTTTTTAAGCACATTCGATATTTTATTGGTTCCGAAATTAACAATATGCATAAGGACTTTGCTAAAACTTTTTATTAAGAGAGGAAGAGGGAAACCGTAGACTTAATTTTGTCAGGTCCGAAGAGGATTCTGACTCAATATATACCAAACTCCAAGAAGAGAAAATTAAGTTCATTAAATGTTGAGTGGCTAAGAATTACCCGGATATCAAGTGTTATGGTGCCTTTGTTAGCTGATCCACTTGGGCTTTTCCGCCTGGAAAAAATGCAGTCAATCACTGACACTATGGATACTAATCATTAGTCATGTGGTTATTTCAAAGTTATGCATGTTTCCGGATTGGTTTTGACTAAATAAAAGGTTTTGGTTTTGAAAAGTTTTGAAAAGAAGCATTATTAAGAATAAGAATCCCTCAGACTTAACTTAAATTGTCCAGCTATAAAATCAAGTGAATAAGGAACTCAAAGATAATTTAAAATGAAAGGAAATAGGAAAACTTATCTGGCTGGTTAAAATTTTTGAGATAGACGGCCATATATGATGTTTCGATAAACCGAAAAGAGGTTCCATGGTCCGTTTTTGCAATCCAGAAAGAATGCCTCGACCAAACTTAAAACCTAATGCAAAATAGCATATTTTATGAGTAAAAATTAAGTATATATGCAGGAGCTCATACCGTGTTTGATTTGGCCAAGTTTAGTCTCTGAGAAGCTCGGTTTGGCTCATTTTGGTGAGAAATGCGCTGTTTTTTTATTAGGGACCGTTCCAGGGCTGGTTTTTCGTGAGCATTTCGTTCTCAATATGCTAATTAGCTTCAAGTCTCCAATTTTACAGCTTGGTTTGCTTGTCGAAGCTTGATTTTGCTTTGGTCAAGTTCTCTTTGGTTTTTGGCTCAATTGGGTCTCCGGGATTAAACGTTTGTGATTCCAAAACTAATTGAGTGCTTCTTCATAAATTTCCCTCTTTTCAGGCATATTCAGTGGTAAGACATGGTTCAACTCCTAGCTAAAATTTTTCGATAAGCCGAATTCGGCGGTTCTGTGTATTCGTTGAGCCAAATTCACGTGATCATCTCTGCCAGCCAAGTGCTAAACTTTTCCTGAAATTATTTGATGATATTCAGCTAGTGCGAAAGTTTTTTTGGCTTAGATTTCTCTTCATATGCTCCGTTTGTGGTCATTGTCCTTTCAATCGCATTTTTGAGCCTTCAAATGTAGTTGAAGAATGGCTCTGCACAGATCAAATCTTTTGTAGCTTTGAAATACTATTCATTGTGGTCACAATACACTATGTTTTTTATTGAAACTGATGTTCTCTCTCAAAGTTCCTTTGTGATCCATATTTTGCAATTTCGTCTCCATAGGCTTGCCTTTGAGTCTTAGGGTCTTTAAGGGTCATTTTGCGCATGAACTCCTCTTAAAAACCAGTATAAAATACTGGAAAATTTTTGGTGAATTCCTTACTTGGCGAGAATGGTTTGGCATAGTTTCAAAAATTTACTCGGTTTGAGAATTCTTGTGGCTCCAAGTTTTTGTTTTGTGTTCTGAACAACCTAGAACTCAAAACATCTCGATTTGATGCATATTACGTGATTTAGCTGATGATACTTGAATATTTTGAGTTTGGTATTGATCCGGCAAAGAAAATGCGGAAAACGGATGTTCGGATGGTTTTTTCGGCCAAATGTGTGTCTGGATGGGGCGTGGTCCGTGTTCCGTGGGTGAGAGCTGGTGTGATTGAGGCCAGGGAGGTGTGGCACCGGTTGGTGTGAGTCTGAACCAATTTTAGACAGCAAAATCATCGCGGTCGGTGGAGGAGTGTTTGAGCCACGGACAGATGGGGCTTGGAAGGGCTAGCACCGATCGGGGGTGGAAAAAAGGAGGCGGCCGGGGGAATGGGTAGCATGGACCGGTGGGAAGTGTTTGCTAAGGTAGGGAGGAGTTGTATCTTGCACAGGGGGTAGTGTTCTCTAGACCGGTTCGTGCCAAATGAAAGCGGACGGCAAGTGGCAAGGGTTGTGCAAGGCATAGCTGTTTTGAAGCTAAGACCAAGTGGCAGATTAATTTGGACCGTTTTTTGCCATGAATCTCTTCGTGGTCGGTGGTAAGGTTCTAGTACCACGTCGTGGTTGAGGCGCTTGTTCCTTTTCAACGTGTGTTCCTACGAAAAAAAAAGTATAAAACATTTTTTTAGAAATCTTATAACACCAAAATTAATCAACACTAATCCTAGGATCTTATTCCAAAAAGCAAACAAAAACTGAAAGGATAGAATATGGGTTGCCTCCCATAAAGCGCTCGTTTAAAGTCTTTAGCTCGACCCTTGGACATTTTTCTGTAATGAGGATGCTCAAATAGAAGAATTTTGACTTCCTTTCCTCATGTTTCCAATGAATCAACTTAGATCTTCAATGGGTTCCAAAGCTTTCTTCTCTGATTCGTTCAATGGAATAGAGACGAGACTTTGAAATCGACTTGGATTGAATTTAGAAGGTTCTGCTCATCTCGTGTGACTTCTTTTTGATATTTATGAATTTCATAGTCCATATAGACCATTCTTTAGCAGCTCATACTGCTTCCAAGACCTCTTTTTCGGTTCTGAAAATATCTTCGTGTTTATGAGCAAACCGAGCATTTTCGCTCAATTTTGTAAATTTGATCTTGAGGGTCCTCTTCCAAGGCATGTATTAACCTAAAGTAGGAGTGAAATTTGGCTGGCCAACCCTTGAATCATGTGGAAAATAACATTCCTTGTTGCTCCTTAGGTACATCTTCAAAGCGTGTGAGGGCTACCATCTTCTCTACATGTTATTCTTCATATTCTTCATTGCATGTGAATGAGCCATCAAGCTTAGCCCCTAAGGCTCGAATGTCATGACGATCACGGTCTAACTTGCCCATTATCAGTTGGTGAAGAGTTGGACGTCTTCCCATATGAGTATCAATTTCTCAGTGGAGACTTCCAAAATACCATCAGAGCGTAACTTAATTGTGAATTCCCACTTACATGTAATAGTTCTCTTACACTTAGGTAAATAGCCAGTGGTCCATGTTTGACTTTCTTTAATAGCTTCTATCTCAAGGCGTATCTCCCCATTCCACACTTCATGTAATATAGCTTGTGCATAGTCTTTGGTATATAATGAGCCCTGAGAGCAGCTACAAATGCTCGAAGACTCTCTAAAACCCTCTCATAGTCCTCATTAAAGTGAATCTCATATGGAGTAGAACTAATTTCCTCTGTCTTTGGTGTTGAAGTCACTTTATGAAGAACATAGTCGGAAAAAGTGTCAATTTATACCTGAACATTATAGGATGAGAGTAGTGCCTATTTATACATGAACTTTGAGCAAGTGCCTATTTCAACTTTAACAAACAAAAATTCAAATCTACATGCACGGACTTATGAATTGTGCTAAAATCCTAATTTAAACTAACACCGTGAACAATCTGTCAATTAGTCATGACTCGGGTTAAACGTGTATTAACAAAACGACGTTGTTTACTTTCTCTGTATCTGCATCAACAAAACGACGTCGTTTTGTCAATTTAAAAACAATTGAATTGGGGGTTTTTTAAATTAGGGTTCGAGTTTCTCATCTCTCTCTCACTCAATCGGTATCACGACAAAATGGTTGTGAGTCAAAGAGGGATTCCAAGGTTTTGTTGATGTGGAGAAGAAGTAGTGATGATAACTTTGAGGACCGTTAAGAATCCATGAAGGTTATTCCACTCGTGTCTTTATTGTTCGGAGTTAAGATTGATTTGGATTTGATATTTTCCAAATTACATTAAGTTATATTATGTCCATGAAAATTGCAGAATGATCATTACCATTTGTTCAAGTGGACTGATCGATCAATTGTGGAAGAGGTGGAAGATATGTTGGTGAATATTGGAAAATGGAAGAAGATATGGTGACAATCGAGAAGAGTTTATGAGCATGAGAATTTGATATATAAAATCAGCTGATGGAGACGAGGACATGTGACGATGTTGTTAATGGGTTTGAGGAGGAGCTTAGTGAGTGTATGATGCAGATGCGTGGCATGAAGAACATTGTTGTTTGCGTCAGGATAATGTTTTTCTTTTACTTATTATTTTACTAACAATGCTATGGTAGCAAGAGGTGTGTCTTTATTTGTATCCATGAATTAAGACTGATTAGTGTATGAGTTAGAGATTTCAGAGAATTTGAGTGTATGGAGATTTAAGAAATATGAATATGTATTTGAAATTTCAGAGAGCTTGCATCATAGTTAAAGGCTAAAACCATTACAAAATAAGACCAGTGCATAGCCAAAATATTAGATTAAAAAAGATTTAGTAGCTCTAGATTGCACTACGAAAAATGTAAGCATTACAATGCATCAGTGTCCTTTAAAAAAGCTACATAAATGTCGATTATGTGAGTACTAAGGCCAACAATCTCCCATGCTTTAAGCCAAAGACAATATCCATGCTCCAACAAGCTCAAAATCCAACTCAAGATAATCTCATATCCCCTAGATAATGAGCATCAACGATGGAGTTTAGTCATTTATAAACACAAACAATGACAATGAGAATGAGAAATAGATACAATGAAAACAAACCTCACACTTTACTCATTTTCGAAATCTTGTGTTCCTTGACTTGAACCTTCACCCATAAGTTTCCTCTTCTTCCTTGGTGGCCATACTACTTCCATAACTGAGCATTTCTTTGTTGTATGTCCAACCAGTCCACACCTTCCACAATGCATAACATGTTTTGCTCTCGAATTGTTTTTTTTTCTTTGTAGGAGATTCATGCTTCCTCTTCTTTCTTTACTGTTTCATGTTTGTACCAAGGTTGACATCCTTCTCTAGTGGTAATAGTTGTGATGCAGCTAATTTCTTCCAAAATTTTATCCTATTCATCGGGCTGATGGAGTCAGCATACTTCCTTCTCCACTTTTCAGTCAAAAACCAATCGAATATGGAGGCTTCATTCTTCCACTTCTTAACAGAGATAACCTTCAATGCATGGCGATAAGGTATTCCTCTCATATCCCACCTCCTAAAACTACTAGTATGTCTCCTCATATGAACTTTGATACTTGTATCTTTCTCTACAACTTTATACCGTCCATTTGCTCCAGGGTATGCACGACAATTATTTACCTTTTCTTGCTCTTCTGCAATACTCTATGTTGCTTTAAGACTGAACTTCCCCGTATGATCCCCTGATTTTTTCTTCCTAAGCTAAATCTGCACCATTGTCCTTCTTCTTATCATCTCTAACATTTCAACAAGAGGCATTGATCTCGCAGGATCAATAGCATTACTGAAGGATTACAAGAAATTGTTGTGTACATCTTCACAACAAAACTCAGCCTTGAAGAAAGCATTACTACAGTTTTGCGGATTCTTCTCCATCATGTCTTCATAAACACGACGTCGTACTCCTTTACTTTTTGTATCTTCCCATAATATTTGGCCACATTGTAACTTTTAGCCACTTTCCAGAACAACCCTTTCATGCTAGGCTTCTTCGAATGTAGCTTCTTTAAGTTATCATAGATTTGTCTAGCACACATTCTATGCTCAGCCTTTGGTAAAAGTTCATCCACTGCAATTATCAACCCATGTAACATAAGTAGATGCATCAAAACCAGTTAAAAACTGAAAGCTATAAGCTGAAAGCTCTAAACTAAATCAAGAAACTGAATCCATAAGCTGAAATTCTAAACCTTTTGTCTATCTAAAATTACATCAACCCCTTCACCATCTCCTAAACGTAATTCTTCTTTCAGTTTTTCAATGAACCAAAACCAATTATATGCGTTCTTTATATCCATAACAACCAAAGCAATCGAATACATCTGATTATTTGCATCTCTCCCCACTATTATTAACAATTTTCCCTTGGTTGTGCATTTTAAGAAACATCCATCAAGACCAATGACTGGTTGACAATGCTCAATCATGTTCTTCTAAGCACATCAAAACACACGAAGAATATGAAAAACTTTTCTTTGTAACCTTTTCCACTGATTGTATCAAGATGCACTGAACTTCCAGGGTTTAACTTGTCTAAGAAGCAAGAGCAGTGGTAAGCATACATATGTAAACAAATACATAAAAAATGGACAATGGTTATTTCTTACTCTAATATCTCCGCTCGGTAGTCCTTCAAACGTGAAAATTTTTCATCATGCTCCTCTTATATGATCTCCAATGCTCTAGCCCTGCCTTTTTTATACTTGTCTATTGTCGCAATCAAGTTCCACCTTTGTTTTATTTGTTCTTGAACTACCTTTGGTTTTAATCATGGATCATTCCTTATCTCACTTAGAAATAACTTAGCAATCACCTCTTGCTTGAGAATTTTGCTATATCCATCCTTTATGCATGTATGAGTGTCAACCAAATTCTTCACCATCCAGTTTCTTACAGGCTCTTCGTAAGAGCAATAAACCTTCTATGGGCAATCACCTCCAATTCCACATTTAGCCTCATAATATTCTTTTTCTCATCATGAAAATCTCACATTCCATCCTTGCTTAAGCACGTAGTCTAGAATAGCTTATTTGAAATCCTCTAAACTACCAAACACTTGCATCAACTTCAGCTCACCTTTTTTGCATCTCACATACTCTACTTCTTCGTCATCTGAGTTCACTGGTGACTCAAGGTAATCACCTTTTGGTTCTTCATCAAAAAATTCAGCAACACTCTCTTCTACTCTTGCTTCCTCTGAAAATTTCTCAGGATGGTTCTCATCTTCACCATTATCTCCATTATCATCATCTCTTCCACCATTACGTTCATCTTCTTCAGCGCTAAATATATGTGGTTTTGTCACCATTGTGTTCCGATGCATAGGCAATAAACATATCTACTTGGTTGGTCCATAAAGTCGCATATCACATCCTTTTTAAGCTATCTCCTCCATTGCACAACTGCTTACGCTCATCCATCTCTTCAAATGGAAGTTTATACCACACTTTGTGCCCAAATAGATTGACACGAGGATCATCTGCCAACATAGTGAATAATTCAGAAGATGGACCTTTAAGTGTTATGGCATCTCCACCAATATATCCAATTTGCCCATCGATCGATTTCCACATTCAACCAAAGAAGCAATTGAATTATGTGTCCCTGCAATTTGAAGTTGTCAAACATTAACGGACAGCTCAATCTCTGTCAAACATTATATCGAACAGTTGGTAGGCTTGAAAACTCATCGCCTCAAAAGAAAAATAAAGAACACTTACAGCATTTTCTTACTTCAATGTCAACTTACACCTTCTTCTTTGTATGCGCACTTACTATGTTTTGACCAGAAATTCTCCGATTACGTCTTCCACAAATGTCAATCACAACTGCTGTGAGAGAGAGAGAGAGAGTATGTTATGAGGAACTCGAACCCTAATTTAAAAAACCCCAAATTGATTTTTTTTAAATTGACGAAACAATGTCGTTTTATTGATGCAGATGCAAAGAAAGTAAACGACATCGTTTTAATCCAAGTCACGACTAATTGTCAGATTGTTCACAGTGTTAGTTTAAATTAGGATTTTAGCATAATTTATAAGTCCGTGTACGTAGATTTGAATTTTTGTTTGTTAAAGTTGAAATAGGCACTTGCTCAAAGTTCATGTATATCTACTCTCATCCTGTAATTTTTATGTATAATTGACACTTTTCTAGAACATAGTCTTTCGGTTTACCTAACTAAAAACTTTGGTGAAACAACCGTTACTGGAAACTCATTGCAAGATTGATAGTAAAGCTCAGCCCGTGAAGTCGGAGATGATGCGGAGACAGAGCCTTACAAGATGATTGAAGACGAAGGCAAAACCTCACCAGTCTGTACAAGATCAACATCTTCTATAACTGTTTATGGAGACTCATAAACCAACACTGAAGTATCACAGGAAGTCTCATCGAAAGCATTGCCAGGAGATGAACCCATTATTATCACGAGAGGAGAAAAATCTTCAAGATCACATGTTGTATCAATACTCATAGGGGCTGGCAACGAAGACCCAACCTATTCATTTATAAATTCAGTAGACTTTGCATACAAAAACTCCATTTCACAGAACATAACGTGAAACAAAAATCTTGCCATTGCCAATCTCATAAACTCTCCAACCCTTCTTTCGATACGGATAACCCAGAAACACACATCTTTTACTTATATATGAAAATTTATCACTATGTCGTTGTTGATTGTGAGAATAACACAATGAACCAAAGACCCAAAAATTACGGGTGTAGGTGTTTTGTTAATCAGGTATGTAACTGATGTATTGTCATTTTACAGGTGCTTAGTCGAGTTTTTAATCACGAAATTGTATTTTTCTAAAGTATTTTGTTCATTTCGAGGTCTTTGTTTTCTTTACTGTTTATATAGGTTACAGGTTCAAATCACAGAAAAAATGCGATATGAAAAAATTAGAGCTTAAAGGACATTATGAACGATTTTTGCTGAGAAGTTGAACTTCTGTGATGATGTTCTGGATATAGTGGACTGGATAGATCGATCTAATTATGCTCCATGGATCGATCGATCCAAGGCGTATCATAAATCCTGGTTTTCCAAATTAGATCCAAACCTAAGAAAACCCTTTTTTGTTAATTAAGAAAATTTGTGTTTAGACCGAAATATATGTTAAAATACCCTCGACTCATTATTTAGTTTCTATGATGTTGTTTTTGAGTTTCTAAGAAACTTTTGAGAGCTTTGATTGTTGAGGAAGACGAATAGATACATGTACTTGGTTTCGGAGAAGATTTTTGAACACTTACCTTATTTCAATTACAATTGCATCATGTTTTCTTTTGAAATTTCTTGTGATTGTTTTATGATCATGTGTGAGTAGTTCCCACGTTGGGTTTAGAATTCTCAAAAGTGGGTTTTATAAATGTTGATCAGGATTATATGATTAGGGATAATCAATTGGATCTTCGTCTAGGAACTGAATTTAATGTTGAAATTAGCATAATCGCCTAGTTTCTGTTCTTAAGATACTTAACGCATTGAAAGTGCTCGATTAAATACCTGAATGAATCTTAGATGAGCAAATTTTCTTAGACCAACGGAAGTTGATTTTAAAGAAATTTGTGAACATATTAAACCTGATTAGAATGCATGTTTGGGGTTTGAAACTCAACGGAAGTTAGTGTTTAGGATTCTATAACATAGAGAGTTGGTGCTATGAAAGTAGGTTGATTCTACCTTAGTGATTTGAGTTCAAGATGT
Source organism: Anastatica hierochuntica (assembly GCA_900406275.1). Taxonomy (NCBI): domain Eukaryota; kingdom Viridiplantae; phylum Streptophyta; class Magnoliopsida; order Brassicales; family Brassicaceae; genus Anastatica; species Anastatica hierochuntica. The sequence goes on from OVAN01003227.1 coordinate 24,755, forward strand.
TTTAGAATACGATTCCTTAATTGGCAATTTTAATTAATTAGTGAAATAATTTCCCTAGGAAACACTTTATGTCTGACTCTTCTCTTGATTGATTTGCATCTCGTGAATGCGTGCTCTTATTTTGTTTGCTTTCATTTCTTGTTCTCATTTCAGTTTCATCACAACTTTCTTTTTTCGTCTTAGCACGTATTCGATATATATATTTTCTCTACACATAACCATTGGTCCTTGTGGATTCGGTCCCGAACCACTACATCGTACTTTACTGTGCACTTGCAATAGTTTAATCGGGTGGAAACCGGAGCTATCAGCAATAGTATGCATGCACTCTCCCCAAAACTCCATAAGGAGAGATGATTGGAAATGTAAAGCACGAGCTATGTTTAAGATATGACGATATTTTCGTTATACTTTGTCATTCTGTTCAGGTGTACCAACACATGATGTCTCATGAATAATCTCCTTATGCTGAAAAAATGGTGTCGTGCATATGAACTACGTCTCGTTCTCCCCACGGGTCGTTTTTATAAGAGTATTGAATTGTCCCTCTATCAAAGCAACAAAACTGCAAAGTGTAGTCGAAACATCTTATTTTGAAGGAAATAGATACAATCAGACACCCCGAGAATAATTATCAATATTCGTTAAGAAGTATCAAGCTTCCGAATGAGCCATAGTCTTACACGAACCCCAAAGATCACAATTCACTAATTCAAAAGGAACCACTGTTTATTATTGCTACTTGTTGGAAAATAATAATCAGTCTATTTAGCACGGATATAAACGTCACATGGTTTATTCTTGAAATCACTATAAGGAGAAACACTAAAAGAAGAAATCATATACAAAACATTATTTGAAGGATGATCGAGACGATGATGCCACAAATCAGAAGATGTTGATTCCACATGATACATAGCACCTATAAACTCCATACCTCGTAAGAAGTACAACCCATGCAACTGCTCAACCACTCTAAGCAGCATTTAGGTAATGTAGTCTTGAATAACGCAAAGTCTACTATTAATTTGAAACACACACGCATTATCCTGAATCAACTGAAAAACAAATACCATATCACACTCTAGAATATCAATAGACATCACATTATACAATCTAAGATTAATGCCTAAGAAAATTGTTCCTTTCTTAGTGCAAAAGTGAATCTCCCATCCGAAAATTTCACAGGCAATGGAATCATCTCTTACATGCAAGACAAAAAAGCTAAGAGAACAAATCATATAATCAGTAGTTCCACTGTCAAAAACCCAAGAGCCAAGAAGATACATTCCTGAGAGAGAGAGAGAGAGAGAGTCATTTGCAAGAGGCTTGCAATCATTCAACATTTTAACAAGAGAGTGCCATTGACTATCTGTTAATTCACTCAAGCCCACACGGTCGCTGGCTGTGATGAGATTTGCTACATGATGTCGTACAATCGAAGATGCAATAACATTATTAACACAATTAATTTCTCTACCACTTGCACATGTTGGTGCATTTCCAAAACCTCTACTGTATCCTACCTTGGTCTTGGTCTATCTCCTCACTAGGCCAGATAACCAAGTCTATAAAAATAGTTATCGGCTAAGTGACCATGTTAATTGCAGCTAGTATAAAGAAGTTTTGCATGTTCTTCACGGATCAAGTAATTTTGATCACTTTGACCATTATGTTGCACTTTTCCACGACTTGATATTCCAGATGATGTTATTTTAATCACAAACACAACATTATCCATGCTTCTCTCATCAAGCACACGTGAAGCTTTTAAAAAATCTTTGTCTTGTAACGGCATGTTATGTGCCTCATAAAGCTTAGGAAGAGATCTCGAGACAGGAAGTTGGATTTAACTATGCCATTAGACCGGTTCATCCAAGCCTTTAAAAAACTTATGGAGTCGATCCTCTTTATGCTTCTTTTATAAATCAACAGCTATTGGACATCTATAACTCTTTGTGATTCGAAACTCAACCAATGAAGTCCATGATTGCATTAGCTTCGCATAGTTTTACTTGATAATCATGCCTTGTTGACAATAGGTCACGAATTCAGCTTTAATAGGTTGCACATGTTGTTCGTTCTTGAGTGACTAATGAAGTTTAATATGATCCCACCACTCACTTGCAATCTCCAAGTGAGAAAACGTTATACGAATCTCCTTTATGATCGTTAGTTTAATCCATGATGAAACCAGAACATAGTTGGTCCACCTATCTTCAAAATCTTCTAAATTTTCACTCGGACTCGATATTGTTCCATCCAAAATTTCCGTTCCTTTAAAGACATACGTAAGTTCGAAGCCCACCCGTTATAATTCGAACCAGTTAGGGTTGAGATATTAAAGAATTTGAATTACCACTTGGTGATAAATCATAAGGAGATATGATTGTCCTAGGCACCTCAGAACGACTCTTCGCATCCACTTGATCCTTCGTAATAGAACTCACAGATTGATCAGTAAGATCCTCACCAATTGTCATCGCAAATCAATAATAAAAATGACGAGAATACCACATCCGAAAATAGAATTGTTGTAGGAAAATACAGAGATGAACAAAAGTTTAGTGTTCTGTTTCAAAGAAGAAGACAATGATTAAGGTTTAAGAAAAGTTTTTTAATGGCTCTGATACCATCTCAAAAATCATAAAATGTATTGAAGAAGATTTTTGTTACATACATCAAAAGCGTAAAGCCATGCTTATACAAAGAGATTAATGTACCCACAACAATAGAAAAGACTAATATTTACATCACATTATTAACATATTTGGATCATATAATATATTGTAACAATATGGAATATGTTACCCTTGAAAAAATTTTGTTGCAACAATTATTCATGGTTTTTAAGTTAAAATTGTCAAGATAACAAAACTATTCTATGAAAATAAGTCGACGATTTATACTTTAATTAATCTTGATTTCATGAAAGGACAAATCACGTGGAGATAGATTACCACATCGTGAAAGATCAATTCAATAAAGAACATTTAACACTATACATGTTTATCTTGAGAATCAACTTACGAATATGCCTACAAAACTTTTGCATATTTGGCTTTTTCACTCTGTACTTGACATCACGGACGGAGGTAAAGTAAAGGGGGTCACATGACCCCAACTAAAAAAAATTATTTTGCTTTATTTAGTTTATTTATATGTAAATTATATAGATAATACGTGATAATTTAAACAATTGATCCCACTAGACAAAAGCTAAATATTTAAATTGAACCCATTTTTACAAATCATATCAGGATTTTATATTTTGGAATAATAAAAAATTTATATTTTACTTTTATTATAAAGTGACCCCAATTTAAAAAATTTCTAACTCTGCCACTGTTTGGCATGATGTCAATTTCAAATCACATGAATTTGATTAAAAAGGTTTACTGTATATATTGTGTATTGTTTATGTTAGCAAATACTGATACTCAGGGGCAGACTACTAAGATTATAAACAATGCATAAAACATTCAACACTCTATTTTTACACTTTTTACGCTCCACATCATCTTTTTTCTCTTCCATCTATTAATTCAACACTCTTTCAACACCCTCTGATGCAATATGGATCAGCAGCAAAATCGAAAGACAGAAGCTAAGACATAAACCAACGAAGCCAAGGATCATGGCCCGGTTTAATGCATTTTCTAAGGAACTAATTGGTATGATCCATTAGGTATTGGACCGGGAGAAGCATAAGGATTCAAGACATATCGTGTTGGGCTTGAATATTCATGGAAAATCAGTCTTCAGACATATTTTAGTCCACACGAAGAAAGGCCCATCAAGCCTAAGCCTAATATGGTCGAATAATATACCAATCTGACGGCAATGCAAAAATCTACAACCATCCAATAGGGCCCAGCCAGATTTTTAATTAATCGTTTATTATGGTTTGATTTTATCCACTTGGTTTTAATAGGTTTTAGATTTGGTTTATTAGTTATTAAGACTTGGTTTTGTTTTGATTTTTATTTAGTTTTAGGGCATAATTTCGTGTGCCATAGACTCCTAAAGTCTATTTATACTTTGTAATTCTGCAACTTACGATTAATCCAAGTTATAATAAAGTTTTTCTTTTTCCTCGAAGAAACTTCGAATCCTTTTGTAACACCCCGGTTCACCTGATCAGGGTCTCTCCCGGATCTGTTATCTTCTCTAACTAACTTCTCCTTCTCAAGCAATCTCCCAGAGCATTTATAATAAAAATCTTAAATCAAATTCGAGTCTAAATAATCCATCACAAGGATAAATCCATCTCGTTGCTAGGCAGAGCTCCATATGTGAATAGAGTCTTCTAGCCCGCAAAAAAGGAACATAACAAGTTTAAAAGAAACTAAAATCGAGTCAAACCATGGAAAACAATTTAAATAAAAACCCGGTCCCGAAAATGAACAATCCAATCCCTCCGTCATTCATCCAGCTGCTCGTCATACTCACCTGCAGGGACAAAAAAGGGGGAGGGACGAGGGAAAGAGAGGGGTGAGTGACAGGAGAAATACCCAGTGAGACATGGAATTGCTAGACACGCAACACCGCGGAACAGACTTAACATGCATTCACAGATAACATAGAATTAACACCAAGCAGACACCTATTGTGTCACAAGCATACATGACATACAAAGATGTCCTAAACAAAGCCCCCGATTTTCTCCAAAACGCCTTAACATGCAGCAACCACCGCAGTGACCGGCTAAACTCACACACCAACTCCCCGGTTTGCATGGACTCGGGGCTTTCTTTCACTTCTCCAGGGGCGATCTCACTCCCACAACTCATTCAAACGCATAACATCACATCCTATTACACTAGTTCAATTTCCTAGACCTCTAGTTCAAGCATCAGAGAGACTGACTCGACTCTCAAACAGGACAACAATCAAGATGCGTTAACCCTATTCTAGCAATGAAAACATCCTAAGGCAACTCTACGGGGGATAAGCTACAGGAATAGCGCCTCACCTTGGCCACATGGATGAACTCTCGGCTTGGCTGGCTGATGATCCTTCTTATGGCCTTTACTCCACGTGGATCCTTTGTCATCNTGAGAAAAGATAGCGGTCTCGGGAACGTCTCGGGTCGTCAGTGACTTCCCGGAGATGAGGGCTCAGAGCTCCACAGCTTCGTTGCAGTGACCTCTGGAACCTCGAACGGAAATTAGAACGAAAAGTATGAAAA
>OVAN01003228.1:0-29943 GCA_900406275.1 Anastatica hierochuntica
TGAAAATTTTAAGATATCATTTTTTAAACATCTAATTATATTGAAATAAATTAAAACCATAGAGAGTTTAAGTTTAAACATCAAAACAAAAGAAAACAAACCGCACAAGCTCATTTTGGTGCAATATCATATCAGTTGAAAATTTTGAAAATCGAAAATTTTTACATAACAAATCTAAAATTTACAAAATTTTAATGCCCGCATATTATGTGAGCCAACTAACTAGTATGAACTGAACATGAAGTAATAGAGTAGAGTTTTTTTATCCACCTTGTATTTTTTGCAACACATTGTAATAGTCAATACATGGTTGATTCCTCCTTTTAGATTCCCACCTAAATAAGGAACAACTCATTAACATTATTGACAATGAAGTCATGTGTGTGTGTGACAAATCATGAAAAGATAAAAAGACCGAATGATAACTAACGAGTCATGATTCTCGACAACGAGATGGAGAACCGGTAAGCACTGAAACCAATTTGATGCAATAAAGCCATATCTTCCTATGAATCGTATAATCAAAGAATGTGGCTGATTTAATCCGAGTGAGTATAAAACAAACCATTTAGATCTTAAATAAAAAATAGAGATAGTTACCTTGTAAAAATGATAAGAGTTACCTACAATAGATCGACTGATACTTTTAGATTCCTTCTTCTTATTCTTTAGTTAACAGAGAAGTTGAGTTTCTTTCATTATGGCTTAGCCACGTTTTCGTTTTTTTACAGGCCTCATTAATTAGTCAATAATCAACTCCACCTTGCACAAGAAAAGATTCACACATATGCTAAACTCACGATTTTTAACCTTTAAATCGTAAACAGTTAAGGTAAACCAAACCAAAACAATTTTAATCTGTAAGTATTGCACCGTACGTTTCTGCAAGTGTTATGTACAGTGAAAGTTAAAATCTTAAACCGTGAGTGAACTTTTTTTTTTTGTCTGCAAATATTTCATTTGATAATTCAAGTGTACAAGGATGTTTTTTACAACTAAAAGAAGCTTGAAACAGATAGTTAGATAGGGAAGAAAGATGATACTTTACAGCCACTTAATGACATACTTTTTCTTCTCCATTTTTGCCTCTCTAGCCAACTTATCCGCTACTTCATTTAGCTCTCTTCTTATATAGTGAAAGAGAAACTGAGAAGGCCTTCCTAAGAAACTATTTATATCATATAGATAAGGATCAATACCTTTGCTACTTGTGACATTATGATCTTGTATTGATCCCCATTTCTGAATTATATGATATAAATATTGGTTATCTCCTAGGAATATGACTTTCTCATATCCCAACTTCCTCATTGCTTGTATTGCTTCCCTGAGAGCTAGAGCCTCTGTTTCTAATACAGTGTTAACAAGTTCCACAACTATTGATCTTTGTACAATTGGTCTATCATCATCAGAGGACACTAGAATCCAACCAATACCAGCATGTTCATTCGCAGATATCCAGGACGCATGCACAAAGCATTTCCAATGGGAGTTGTCAGAAAGGATACCTGGTTGCCTGCATTCTGTTTCTGTAATGCAGACCATCTGGTTTTTTGATTCCAGATCCCCTGAATTATCTTCAGCTTTATCTTCCTGTTGATACGATAATAGCCACTCCTCCATGTTCGTCACTGCCCTTCGTATTACTTATGGTATCTGTGGCTTTATGTTTTGATACAGAAGCTGGTTTCTCATCTTCCAAATTTGCCACCCAATGTAAGTTGATAGATGTCCTTCATAACCATTCACCTGCAAAGAACTTTTTGTTACCCAAGCAACATTTTCTTCTAATGTGTTCTGCATAATTTGGTTTAAAGAGGGCTTATCTATAGGGGCCAACTGCCAAATCTCCCTTGAAACTCTACAATGAAACAGTAGATGATTTACTGTTTCAACTTCTTCCCCACATGACTGACATACTGTATCCAGTTTCATCCCTTTGTGCTTGAGTTTACTTGCCACTGATAGTCCCTCATGCAAAACCCTCCACCAGAATTGTCTTACCTTTGGTTGAGCACACATCTTCCAAATTTGAGTAAAGATGATAGATCGCTGGTTTTCTACATAATTTTGTACCTGATTTTGATGTGTAGCTTCTTCATGGCTTATATGATAGGCAGTTTTGACTGTATAATGTCCACTCCTATCATATATCCATTCTATATCATCCTTACTCATAGTTAAGCTTGGTCTAATGCTCTTGATGATTGGAATATCTTGAGGATGAATGAATTCTGCCAGCTTCTGCTCATTCCAGCTCCTTTCATGTTCATTAAACAAAGAAGAGACTTCCATTCCATCTAAACCAGTGGCAGCCTTTGGAAGTGGAGGTCTCGGGGTCTCAGTGTTTAACCATTTATCCTTCCATAAATCAACCGTATCTCCATTCCCTATTATCCATTTTAACCTTTTTGCTACAAGATCCTTTACCCGAATCCCGATACAGGCTCTTCCAAGCATAGAATGATCTCCTAGGTAAATCTGCATTCAATAAATCACCTTTAGGAAAATATTTAGATTTAAAAATCCGGGCTAGAAGGGATTCATGATTTTTCATAATCCTCCATATCTGTTTCCCTACCAGAGCCCTATTAAAATGCAGTAGATCCCGTATTCCCAAACCTCCAAATCTTTTAGACTTTATAACCTTGTCCCAAGCTACCCATGCGATTTTCTGATGATCCTTAACTGATGACCAGAACACCTTTCTAATAATCTGAGTCATTTGATTTATAAGCTTTTTTGGGAGCAAGAAACATTGCATAACATAGTTTAAGATAGCGGTAGCTACTGCCTTAATGAGAGTTTCTTTCCCTGAGGGTGAAAGAAGCTTAGCGAACCAACTTTCTATTTTATTTTCTATTCTGTCCTTTAGAAAGCTGAAAGAGTATGTCGGATTTCTACCAATTATCTCTGGGAGTCCTAATTATTTCCCTACTCCTCCTGTTCTATGTATACCACTAAGCTCCTTAATCTTGTTCTGTTGTTCCAGATCAATTTTTTTACTAAACATCAAAGCAAATTTGGAAAAGTTGACTTTCTGACCTGATAAATCTCCATAATTTTGTAGAGCCTCTATAACTATTTTACATTCTTCCTTTGAAGCTCTACAAAACATTAAGGAGTCATCTGCAAACAACATATGAGATATAGGAGGCCCACCTTTACTGGCCTGAAAGCCATGTATCTTACCTTTTCTTCTCAGATTATGTAGCATACTTGAAAGACCTTCCGTACAAAGCAGGTAAATGTAGGGAGATAATGGATCTCCCTGACGAATACCTCTTGAAGGATGAATACAACCAGTGGGGATCCCGTTGATTAGGACTGAAAAAGAGGCAGATGTTATACAAGCCATCACCCTTCTACACCATTTATCTGCAAAACCCAAAGATCTCAACATAAAGTCAATATATGGCCATTCTAGTTTGTCAAAAGCCTTGCTTATCTCCAACTTCATTGCTACAAACTTATATTTCCTGTTTCTTGTTAAAAGATTGTGTAGCAATTCATGAGTGACCAATACATTGTCTGTGATCAACCTGCCTGGGATAAAAGCTGACTGGTTTATTGAGATTATCTCATTTAACTAGAGCTTAAGCCTCTCTGCCATAATTTTTGTGATAATCTTATAAACTGAGTTACACAGACTTATTGGTCTATAGTCTTGGACGCATTTTGGATTTTCTACTTTGGGTATAAGACAGATATTGGTATGATTATGATCATGATGAAGAGCACCCGTGTTGAAAAAATGGGGGATAGTACTTACCAAGCTTTTTCTGATTGTTTTCCAGTTATGCTTGTAGAAACCCATACCCATACCATCAGGCCGGGGGATTTTTCATCATTCATTAATTTCACAGCTTGGACAATCTCCTCTTCGGTTACAGGCTTAGTTAACTGACTGTTTGCCTCCTCTGATACTTTTCGTTTGATAGCTCCTAGCTTGGAGAAATCTGCCACAGTAGAAGACATCTCAGATGTATAAATATTAGAAAAGTAACCTTCAATTACTCTTGATATATCTTCTACTTTGTCCAAGAAACTCCTTGATCATCACAGATGGAACTTATGCGATTTTGAGCTCTTCTTTTCCTAACCATGGCATGAAAATAGCTGGTGTTGCTATCACCTGCTTTTAGCCATTGCAGTCTGCTCTTAGTTCTCCAATATTCCTCCTCTCTCTTGTATTCATATGACAGAGCAGTTTTTAGTTGGCTGATATAGGAGAAATCCAAAGGATCAATTTCAAAAGCCACATTTATACGATTTTGTATCTCCCCAATTTCTTTTTTAGAATTTTCATTGCTTCTCTTTTTCCAATCTGCCAAACTATCTCTGCAATGCTTTAAAGCAGTATGAAAATCCTGCGGAGGAAGCTCTGCACATCTTTTTGTCCAGGTATCTTCAACCACCTTCATAGCCTCTGTATTCTTTTTCCACCTGTTATCATATTTGAAAACTTTTTACCTTTCCATCCACCATCTTCTAGGTGAATAAGCAGAGGCCTGTGATCTGAAGCACCCCAGCCTAAAAGTTGAGTATATGCCTTGGGAAAAGCTGCTAACCAGTTTACATTAGCAAGGGCTCTGTCTATTCTGGTTTTTACCTGCTGCTTCCATCTTTGACCTGCCCAAGTATACACTCCTCCAAAATTCTTCAAATCCTAAAGTCCCAATTTGGTGATCAACCTTCTGAACATTCTGAAAGAACCTTCATGTCTTCTCGGTCCTCCCTTTTTTCTGCGTTACTCACAATATCACTAAAATCACCAAGGAAAAGTCTAGGTTCGTTAAAAAATATTCTTGACTCTTCTCTTTCAATCATTCTCCTCCATTGCTGATTTCTGAGTTTTCTTACTGGGTGTCCATATATATAAGTCATGTAAAACTGAACACCATTTCTTTCTACTAAAATATCTGTATTATACATGGTGGGGGTTGAAGTAAAAGTAATACTAACCCCTTTTCCCCAAAAAACAGCCCATCCTCCGCTAAGTCCTGCTGGGGGATAAACAAAACAATTCTCATACCCCAGCTTAGTAGCTACACTACTTACATACTTAGAGTTGTTCTTAACTTCTACAAGGAGCATAATATCATGACAATATTTTTTCCTAATGCCATCCAGAAAGCTCTCTGTCAGGGTGCTCCTCAGGCCCTGACAGTTCCAATGCAATATCTTCATTTTCTTGGGGGTGGTTTCGGGGTATCCACCCTCCCCTCATTCTGAGTAGTTGTTACCTCATTTTGTTGTTGAGCTTGTTCATGATCAGTCACCAGTGTCCTGGCCATGTTAACAGGATATAGACCCTCTCCATCAAAAGACACATACAGCTTCTGACGACTAGTAGCAGTATGGTGCTCTTCCAATTGATCCCCTGGTTTCCTTTTAATGCTTGGATTGAAAGCTGATGTGGATCCTACTTCCCTTATTGTGATTGGCGGCACAACAATAGGAGGTGCTAAAGATTCAGACATATATGCAGTGTCACTAGGAGAGACATTTCCTTCAACATTGTCTCCTACAGTATTTCTCCCATTGTCATCTTGGTGGCCTGCATTATGCTGTCCAACACTTTGCTCCATATGCACATCGCTAATACCCTGATCATACCTCTCACCTTGAGAATTTGGTGGTAACATCGGGAAATCAGGGGCTAATGGTTCCTCATTACATTGATTTGCTTCATGTGCCAGAGATCCACAATTGAAACAGAACTTACGAAGCTTATCATAAAGGAACCTTACCAAAACTGGGGATCCATTCTGATCTAGTTCCACACTCCTAACAAAATTTACTCTTGCAGAAGATTCCATCTTTACCCTGACCCAAATTTCACCCGGGTTATTTCCCACTGTTTCTTGGATTTGCACAGTCTTCACTTCCCCCAAAAGGCCTCCGATCTCCTCTATCGTTTGAGGATCCTGAGCATCATTAGGGATATTGAGTATATGTATCCAGAAGGTTACCGTTTTCATAAAGTCAGGTTGATTCCGATGGGACCATTTGTCGATAACCACGATCCAATCCCTAAATGTCCACGGTCCGTTCTCGAGGACCGTCAGTAGGTGATGCTCCTCCTGAAAAAAGAACTGCACTAACCCATCATCATTAACTCTACCTGTCACTCTGCCTTCTAGTTTCCAAGCTTTTGGTAGAGTAATCTTCAACACTGATGGTCGATGATGATGCGGGTTTAGAACCCTAGCTACTAGACTCAAGCGATTTCCTTCATCTTTCTTATGGTGTGCTTCAGCAGATAGATGAAAGGTACTCTTCTCAGAACCTAAGTTGAGCTACTGCAGCGACTTCCACAGTTCCCTATACGCCATTTCTTCTGTCCAGAGATGAAATTCAATTAAGATTTAGTAGGATTTGAAGAGAAAGAAGTAGAAAGAGGCCGCAAAACAGCGGAGGTTAGATCGCAGTAGCCACGAAGAGAAACCTTAACAAAAGGGAACCGCTGCTTTATCCTTTTACCCTTTCCCAACAGTGAGTGAACTTTTAAAAACTATAGGTTACAAAAAACCACCGACATAAAAATTAAAACAGGCGGACACAAAAATGAAAAACGCCAACCTACAAATTATAAAAGTATTATATTTTAAATGGCAGTTTTGTAGCACTTTTACGATAAAAATTTATGTGGATACCTTTAATTTCGTTAATGATCTTGTAACAACCCGTTCCGTGGGATCTGCCGATTGGTCTTGCAGAGCATCGATCCCAACCCCTCACCTCTGACAAATCAGCCAGCCAGGTAAGTTGTTCGTGCGCTTGACGTTCCTCGAACCCAAGACCTTATAATATACTTCTTCTCCAAACATCATAATATGAACTTCAACATAATCCATAACGATAAAATTCATGTATTAGAATATGCTAACACGAATTAACCGAATATGAACTTATCACAATGAAATTATCACAATATGAATTACGGACCTTTAAAAAAAATTGAAAGAGGTGGAGATTTTGAGTTGTGAAAAAGAAAAGAATGAGAGAAGTATAATAAAACCTAGGGTTTAAGATTTAATCCAAAAAAATTTAAATAGATAAACACAAAAGAAAAGTTAAAGATGTCGAAGATTACAAATGAAGATTTACAGGACGTAGACAACTTTTGATTGGCCGAAATTTAAAATATTCTTTTAAGAGATAAATAGCGCAAGGGTAAAATGGTCCAAAAGCGGTTGGAGAAAAATAAGGGATGGCTACTACGACGCCACGCAGGAAAAATAAAAAATGTGCGTCCCTAATTACGCCACGTCACGTGCTATAATTTTCGGACTGATTTTTTTTTATTTACCGAAGAAAATTTTTGCGACCCACGTTACTAATATGCTCTGTATGAGCGTCACGTCAGCTTTTGACTTCGTATTTAATAATAGTATAGATTTGCAAGTCTATTAGCATCAGTTAAACTAGATACTCTTTTACATATATTGTGGGCATGATCAGTTTAACAAAAGCAGTGACCCTAATCGAAAATATATATTACTAGTCATATTATAAGTATATTACAATTTTAAAACATACTAAAGGCATATAGATTAGAAAATCTTTTGTTGGTCTAATCTTGTTTTTCAAAATATTTGTGACCCTATTCAATGGTTTACCTAACTTATGCAAATGTTTGTGGTTCTTGTTCGCTTAACTCTAAGTGTAGAGTGAAACACATCCACTAGTAAATATGGTCCATGCTCTTTATGCCTTCTATTTATTCTTCTCGTATATGCTACAACAGTGGTTTATGAAGAAGTATTAAAACAAAGATCCAAAATCTTCGGTGGAAAAGTAGGTAGCTCCATTATATTTTCAACAAGAAAACCATAGTTGAGACATGAATACTAGACACTTCACATGTAAGACGGATTGCTTATGCTATTTTGGGTTCCCCAATTTAATGGAAGACAAAAGAAACAAGAGAGCATGTTGTCAAATAAAAAATGACAAGTTTGTATGTAGTCAAATTAGTAGTTTAGTGTTGGGGAAACGTGCAGATTCAAGGACATTTAATGGGGGGGCTTCGTAACTCCCCACCAATAAGCTCAGCTCTTTTATGATCTGTTAAAACGTATAATCTTTTTTTAAACTTTAGGAAAAAGGAACTCTCACATGCCTACATGTGAATGTTTGTGTTTGTATATATACGCACACACGCAAAGAAGCCCATAAAAAGGACGTGACCGATCAAGTTTAGCCATCATATATCGATCATTGTACGAAAGAAAGAATGGCGTCGAGACCGGGTTTTCTCACCGACTGGCCATGGACACCTCTTGGAAGCTTTAAGGTCTTTCATTGCTCTTATTGCTTCATAACATCTTTAACATATTCATCTATATGTATTCTTTAATTTTGTTTATATCAACCATTAGCCAACTTAATGTTTTTAACACAATGGATGAATATTCTAGTACTTGGTGGTGGCGCCCTTGGTTGTCGACAGCATCTACACATATGCGACTACAAGAGATTATGAGAAACTCTTTGTAGTGGCGCAAATGTTATGGCGAATTGTTCATAGCCAAGTTTGGATAAGTTATTCCCGTTACCGAAATGCGAAAGGAGAGAAACGGATAGTGAACAAGTCCATAGAGTTTGAACAAGTGGACCGAGAACGAACTTGGGACGATCAAATCATATTCAACACTCTCATTCTCTACTTAACCAAAGTGTACGTCTTAGGAACCAATACCGTTTCCTTTTGGCGACTCGATGGAATGGTTCAAGTTGCTCTCTTACATATTGGTCCGGTTGAGTTCATCTATTATTGGTTTCATCGAGCCCTTCACCACCACTTTCTCTACTCTCGCTACCATTCACACCACCACTCCTCCATCGTCACCGAGCCTATCACTTGTACGTACATATATTTATAGCCCTTCACCTCTTCACAAAACTTATAAAAATATTTTCAAAATATCCAAATGTAGCATTAACTATTAGTCCCTCCCTTTCAATATTTAAAATTTCAAAACCTTTTGTTTTTTGAAAAAACATGTTAAAATTTCTATTATATATACTCTTACGATAACAACATGAATCTTGAAGGACGGTTAGCAAAATTTTAGAGTTATTTTGCAACAATGATGTAATGGCGAAAACATATGTGAATGGAATTGATTTCGCTCATATTTTGAACAAACAACATGATTTTCACACACTTGTTTGTTTTTCTCTAGAAAAAGCATACTCTTTATGTTTCATTTTAACAATAATGCATGGTTTTGATTTGCAGCGGTGGTACATCCTTTTGCGGAGCACATTGGGTATACACTAATCTTGGGGCTACCCCTCATAGCTACTTTGTTATGCGGCACCGTCTCTGTCGCCTCCGTTTTACTCTACATGACTTACATTGATTTCATGAACAACTTGGGTCATTGCAACTTCGAGCTCATTCCAAAATCTTTCTTCTCTCTTTTTCCTCCTCTTAAGTTCCTCTGCTACACTCCCTCGTAAGTCTTATAATCTAGAATTATATATTCCACATTAACAATTATATATTACAAATTAAAAAGAAGTTAACACGGTGGATATTTATAGGCTCTGGTCTCCGGCTCACGGAGATGTACAATTTTAGGCCTAGAATTTCCTTGGTTGACAAAAAGAATAACCATTTGTTACAATTAGTTTTCACATTTTTTACTTAAAAAGTTTCCTTTACACCTACAAAAAAAAACACTAGAAATTTTGGTTACAATACAAATTACACTATATTATAGAAAAATACCACCTTAACACTATTAGAGACTAAATATATATAAAATGATTGCAGATTTCACTCGCTCCACCACACGCAATTCAGGACGAACTACTCTCTATTCATGCCAATGTACGACTACATTTACGGGACCAATGACAAGTCAAGTGACTCATTGTACGAAACATCGTTGGAGAAAGAAGAAGAGAAGCCAGACGCAATTCATCTCACCCATCTCACATCACTTGACTCTATTTACCATCTCCGACTTGGCTTTGCTTCCCTCTCCTCGCACCCGCTCTCTTCTAAGTGCTACTTTTTCCTCATGAGACCCTTCACTCATATCATCTCCTTCATACTCACTTCCATCTCTTCTCGAAACTTTGCTTTTGAGAGAAACCACTTCCGTGATCTCACCCTTCACTCCCACCTCCTTCCCAAGTTCTCCTCTCATGTATCTCTCTAATCATCTTCTCTTAACCTTTAAACATTTGCATATCAAACAATTTTCACGTATAGTAAATAAGTTTTGTTGGCCAATCAACAGTACATGTCGAAACGGCACAAAGAAGGTATCAACAAAATGATAGAGGAAGCAATTCTTGAAGCGGACAAGAAGGGTGTGAGAGTAATGAGTTTGGGGCTATTGAACCAGGCATGCAATGCAATCAATACATTACTTGGTTATTCTTATGTTTTTACAAAATCAAACGAGAGAGAGAGACAAGTCTCTATACTTATAAATTAACCTTTAGTTAATGATCAGGGAGAAGAATTAAATGGGTATGGAGAAATGTACGTAAGGAAGCATCCAAAGCTAAAGATAAGGATAGTGGACGGAAGTAGCCTTGCAGCTGAAGTTGTGGTTCATAGCATTCCTATTGGGACCAAAGAGGTTCTCTTTAGAGGCCATATCACAAAGGTTGCTCGTGCCATTGTCCTTTCTCTTTGCCAAAGTGGCATCAAGGTACCTATATTTAATACTATTATATGTTTTTTTCCCCGGTATTTTTCGATAGTAATAAACACTTTAACATAATATTAATATGCGCGTCAGAACGGAACGGAACGTACATAAACTTGTAGTTTCAATACTGTTACACCATAGCTTTCTAATTAAAATTAACGGAGTTTCATGTAATAAGTTATATGCCACTATCTTAATTATTATAATTAAGTCCTTGTTGGAGAACTTAGTTTTGGCATGTAGACAATTGTCATATGGCCTACTTTAAGTCCAAATCAATCTAGCCTCTAGTTTGTATGAGTTTGTTTCGGGTTAAAAAGTACACTCATAATGCTTTCTACAATTCAAAGCATTGGGTTAATTAATTCATATTTTAGAGATATTTCTTGTTGGTTGTCATCTTTATAATAAATAAATTTTGATAGGTGATGGTGTTACGCGAGGAAGAACATGTCATGCTTGACGAATGCCTAGAGGGTAATTGTAAAGAAAATCTGAAGCTCGCAACCAATTGCTCCCCAACGGTATGTGTAAAATGCAAATGATATTTTTTTAAAAGAAATAGAAGATATTATCATAACAAACAAATATATAACATGCATGATGATGTAGATATGGTTGGTGGGAGATGGGCTAAGTAAAGAAGAGCAAAAGATGGCAAGAAGAGGAACTCGATTTCTTCCTTTCTCTCAGTTTCCTCCTACCCAACTCCGGAAGGATTGCTTTTACCATACCACTCCGGCTATGATCATCCCAGACTCTGCCCAAAACATCGATTCTTGCGAGGTATGGACATTATTTTAAACTCTAGTAAAACGATATTACTACTAAACACACAACCTTAATGCCCTTGTTAACTATAAACATATAGCTAAACAGAAAGAGAAACTTTGGTTTGTATTTTCCAAAAAATGTATAGAATTGGCTAGGGAGAAGAGTTATGAGCGCATGGAGAGTTGGCGGAATAGTACACGCGCTTGAAGGGTGGGAGGAACACGAGTGCGGCCTCGACCTTTCGACTGTTCATCCTCCAAAAGTTTGGGAAGCTGCCCTTGGAAATGGTTTCCAACCTCTGGTTTTGCCATCTTTAGAGACCAATGGATTCAACAACTCTTTCTCATAAATCTCTTAGGCCAAGGATGGTCGCGTTTGGATAACTCTCTCTTACGAATTTGCTATATTCCCTTATGTAGTTCTTGAAAACTATTTTATTCGTCTCCTTTTTGTATTAAAGGTGACGACAATAAAAGCTATTCGG
This sequence comes from Anastatica hierochuntica, assembly GCA_900406275.1. Taxonomy (NCBI): domain Eukaryota; kingdom Viridiplantae; phylum Streptophyta; class Magnoliopsida; order Brassicales; family Brassicaceae; genus Anastatica; species Anastatica hierochuntica. Next base: position 11,941 of record OVAN01003228.1, read on the forward strand.
GAGCTAACTTGGCTCATCCGCAATTAAGTTTTACCTTTGATCAACATACAAAGCAGAGGAAAACTATCGCTAACTCACAGGATAAACAATAGTGTTAACTCTCCTGTTAAACCGATTCAATCCAACAGTTTTTCGATTACTAGAAGGTAGATTTTCGTGGACATCTTTCGGGGAAAAACAGACTCAATAAGATTGATTTCCACTTAGTTCTTCCTTAATTTAAAGCAGATGGAAGGAAACTAAACCGGAACTCCCCATGACAACAACAAGATATTAACTGAAGCTAACTCTCAGATCCCTCGTCAAAATCTTCTTAGCAACAAAAATCAATCGTGATGGTTCACTCTGACTCCCGGTTATCTGCCAACTAATGAGAGCTCTTGCCAGTTAAATATTCACTGGTTCAAATACGATTCCCAACCTTCTCTCTCAAGCTTTTCTCCTTTAACAATGTTCTCATCTTTCATGTCTTCCTGGTACTGACTCATCCTGACCAATTAAATCAAACCCGGGAAAAGTCTCATTTATAACTTATGTCCCTACTTCTTCTTCATACTTATTCTATGTAACAAAAGAGATAAGAAAAAAAGAACCTTGACAAGAGATCGGTATCAGAGATTCCCAGCATCCGGACAGCAAGCAAAGCTGCGTTAGTTGCGTTGTTTATTGCAACTGTTGCAACAGGAACACCCCTAGGCATCTTTGATAGCAAAAAAGGGTAGATGCAAAGGGTTTAAATCGATTCAAATTATGCAAACATTGACAAGCTGAATTTATCAACTATGAACGGTAAATTAGTGTACCTGAACAATGGAGAGAAGTGAATCAACTCCATCCAACCGGGTAGCGCGTACAGGGACACCAATCACGGGCAAAGGAGTGAGTGAAGCAACCATCCCTAATTTGACAGAGAGAAAGGAACACAGGTTTCAGAAAATATGATACTTCCTGGTACAATCATGTGGGATAGACAAGATGAGTTCAAGGTTTAATATACCTGGCAAGTGAGCAGCACCACCAGCACCTGCAATTATGACTTGGACGCCTCGACTATGAGCTGAGGCTGCATATGAAAACATTATCTCGGGTGTGCGATGAGCTGAAACAATCCTCACCTGAAAACCAGTGATCAGTCAGTTCTACCATATCGTACAAGTAGAGATGCAAAGAGGTTAAAGCAATGAATATTTTCATAATCAACATGAAGAATCCTTTCAATTTGATAGAATGAACCGTCTCTGAAATGATGCCACTAACAATTTAGCTATCCGGCAAAAAAAAATTAGGCAATCCATTCTTTTGAGCTTCACGGTTAGTGTTATCAAATTACAAAGTTCCAGGTTTTCTTATATTTGTATTATGATTAATTCATTCAAGTGATGCCAAGTTCAACCTTTTCTAGCGGATCCTAATTACTTACCTCATGCGTCACACCAAACATGTCCAGAATTTTGGCAGCATCCTTCATAACAGGAAGATCTGAGTCTGAACCCATAATGATACCAACACGAGGTGTATCTGCATTGAGTAAATAACAAGTACTTTGAAAATTCACAAAGGTTTCAACGATCAAGAAAACGTGGGTGCATAATTTCACAAACTATTTATCTGACAGATTTTGTTGAGTTTGAAGGCATTTGAAAACTGAAAGCCCATGGACTGTAGATATGAATTATGTTATGGAAACTAACCATGTACTTGATGGCTTTGCTCACTTAATATACCATTCAACCGTTGTTCCAAAACACCCATAGATCGCCCGACGAGAGTGATGTGGCCCATCTTCCGCTGCTTTCTCATTTCTGACAATAAGATCTTATCATTCAAGCTTTGTGCATAATCGTATATAAAAACTTGACAACAAACAACAAGAAAACTGCAAGACAACAAAAATCTAACCTGGCTTGTCATACCAATGAACAGATGCACCTGGAACAGACATGGCCCTTGCAATAAGACTATGAGCCAATTTAAAACCAGCTTCTCCCTAAAATTTGAAAATTGAGATAATCAACACCAAAGCATGCTTCATCAAACTTATAAGAAGATACGCAGAAGGTACTCTACTAAAAAGACACTTCGAACAATAAATTAAAGCAAAAACATCCATTACATCATCTTCTCCCAGAATATTGTACATAATGGAGGCTGAAGTTCTCATTGATGGATCACCGAGGGGAAGACCAACTACAGCCCGCAAGTGTTGTTCAAACTGCGAAGTATAACATGACTCGATCGTTTGATGGCCACTGTTGTGTGGTCTAGGTGCAACTTCGTTTAGCAGGATCTGGGAGGGACTAAAACTCTGATAAGTCAAAATCAAAGAAAAGAGGTAGAGTGCCTAAAATGTATGAGAATACCTGACCGTCCTCTGTCAAGAACAGCTCGACTGCAAAAACCCCAGCGCCTTCTAAAGAACCAACAGCCTTTTGGGCAACATCAGTGGCAAGTTTGTTGATCTTCCAAGGGACATCTGCAGGTGCTTTAACTATATGACATATGTTATCCCTAGAGTGCATTTCAAAGGTGTATTAGTAGATATTCAACACCACATCATTCAATCTTATAAATAACACTTAGTCGAGCTTTTGTATTACCTGTGAACAGTTTCTACAACGGGATAACACACCATGGAACCATCTCTTCCCCTAGCCACAATAACAGCTAACTCCTAAAATTTATAAATGATTATAAACATCAGAGCCGAATGGTTACTGTAGCAGACGAACTTTTATCAACACTTTACCTTGATGAAGGGTGCCCATTTCTCGACATACAAACCACGACTGAAACCTCCAAGAGCTGGAGGAAAGGAAAAATTTACATACTGATTGTAATAGAAGTTTACAGGTTGAACTGCTACATGAAGTTGTCAAATCATATTACATTGTTAGTTAAGTGATTACCAGTTACAGCAGAAGAAAGCCCATCTTGGGTGTTGGCAACTGCATTTCCGCGTCCATCATATGCCAATCGTTTGCTCTTGATCATAAGAGGGTAACCGAAAAGTTCACCTGCTCTTCTTGCTCCCTCAATATCGCCTATCTGGGGTGGAAAGGCTTAGGAGAATTAATATATATGTATATATAAGAATCTGCTCATGATTCATGGAAAACTCCATGGGTGATTCTTTCGGTAAAGCATACGACAGGCCTAACCTCCATAAACTCTGGAAGTGGGATGCCATTCTGAGAGAAATGAACTTTTTGCATGTATTTATCCTGGAACATCAAAGTAACATTGCTTGACGAACTTCAAAAATTCAGAGTGTAAATATTTCATTTAATCTATAAGATAATCAAGAAAATACACTCAAACTGGTGAAAAGTTTTGAGAAATTTATAAACCTGTATTATCCTGATAGTAGAGGCTTTTGGTTGGCAATCCACTCCTTGTTTCTCAAGCTTCTCCAATGTTTCCACGTCAACGTGTTCAATTTCCACGGTCAAGACTCCACATCTAACTACGGCGATAAAGAAAAACAACCATCAATGTTGTTACTGACAATAGGAATAGAGAACCTGAAGCATTCAAGAAACCGAACAAAAGAAGGGACCTTTTTGCAAATTCTTCTACTGTAGCACTGTCGTCAAAGCTATCAACCATGTGACCATAAGACAATGGACTTGCTGAACAATTCTCTGAAGGATCTAAAATCATCACTTTGATAGCCATTTGAGAGGCAGCTTGGCAAAGCATACGACCCAATTGTCCACCCCCCAACACTCCCACAATTTTCTCAGAAACTCCATGGGCATGTTTATTCTCACTTTCAAAGAGAAAAGAAAAATAAAATTAGAAAATAGTTCCGTCCCAAATTTCACTGATTCCAAATATTTGTGTCTAGTATATATAGCACAGCTGATTTAAGTGATGTAATCAAATCTTAAGCCCATATTGTGCAACTTCTCAAGTCCATGCCGCTTGGAAGAAAGGAAAATTTTTTTCTTTTTGCATCACACAGCTTAATATATGCAAGCTTAATTGATCAGAGGTTCAACTTTGAGAGAAATTCATGCAAAGCTCGTTTGTATTTTCAACCTACTATAATCATGGAAAGCTCGTTATGCGTATATACGAACAAAACGGCATTACAGGGGACACAGGCACCTGATAGGAGAAGCATCATGAGAGGGAGCACTGCAGGCTAACATAGGATTGAATTTCCCAGATGAAGAAGTGGGAAGTTTCCGGAAATTATCCATGACAAATCTCGGGGACGAGTGTGTTCTGGTTGCTGGAAAAGATAAAACTCCGCAAGTGAAGCGAGAAGTGTGGAGGACAGGACTAGGATTCCCAGCGAGAAGAATAGAAGCTGAGCTCTGTTTCAGAAGCAACATCTACAATATAACAATATTAGCACTCCAAGCACGCATCTAATACACAAAAAACTTTTGAACAAATACATTCATAAGTATTCGACAAATAAGCAAACAACTTAACAAGAAGAATAGAGGAGGAGCTCACGCAAATCTTAAGTCAATTTTCAATAGCTTAACCAATGTAAACTATCCATAAACAATATGGAGATTGAAACAGATTGGGCGCCATTAGAATGGCTTCAAATTGAGAAAAAGAAGAAGAAGACTAACCTGGTTTTCAAAGGTGTGACAGAGGCTGCTCGGTAAGGAGAGGGTTCGAGAAGTCGGCTCCAAAGATTCGATTTTTATAGAGGGAATACGACAACGCTGGGGGAGATTTCGTTAAGATAATATCAATTCTCAAAAGAGTTGCAAAAAATGACACAAAATTCAAATTTCAAACAAAACCCATGAACGCACGCACTCACCCAAAAACAGAGGATGCAGAAGGTTAGAACTCCGTTGAGACGGAACAGAGAAGCGACGGCGATGAGAGAGAGAGAGAGGGTTTTATGGAAAAGAGGTTTGGATATTTCGGTTTAAATTATTCGATTTGCAAAAAGTATCGGTTTAATTACTTAATTCGACAACCGAACCGGATATATTAAAAGATCCCATCTTACTTTGGTGTTGATCAGAGGATTTGATTTCGTGGGGGAAAAAACCAGAGTTTAGCGACGGAGGAGGAAGAAAATGCCGGTGAGGGTAGTGGAGAGCAACACGGCTGCTCAGCTTTCAGGTTTCTCGATTTGCTCCTCCTTATCCTCCGGCTTTTTAGAAATTAGGGTTTCTATTGAAGTCTATTGGGTCTCGTTTCATTTGGATTGGTTGCCATTTTAGGAGATGATCCTCCTGGGAATCGATCACCACTTCTACCTAGTTCACTTCTGGGCGCAGGCCAGGTTCAAAGGATTCAACTTTTTATCTTTATCTTTGTTTTTGGTTAATGTGTCTTGTGCTACTCTCCATCAATGAACACAAATTTCTGCTTAAAAGGTCATAAATTCCTCTCTAGGATTGTGTCATGAATACGTTTGTTTTAAGCAGAATCCGAGTAAAGATTCAATACAAAGCAGTAGTTGTAAACGATTATGGAATAGTTAGAACTTATAAGAGGTAAGGAAGAGTGGTAATACTAAGAGATATCACTTCGACATTAGCGCCACACCCCTTGGCATTGCACCCCCTTACAACTAAAGAAATTGTATCCAAAATAGTAATTTGGGTATTCTCATCCACACAAGTGAGAGTTTCCGAGGGTTTGAGAATCTGTTGGTAGTTCGGAGTACTTGAATTCACAACAGTATCCAAAAACATAAAGATCATGTGCATCGTTGTTCAGAATCACAACATCATTTATAGGCAGGCAGAAAATTTAATGAGCCCATATACTTCCTTCCCACTAGATTTGCAACTTATTCCAATGTTTTAGTTGCATAAAATTCTCAAGTGTTGCTGCATAATGAAAATAAAGATGAGGGCTTTTGAATTGTAGCACACGTATATGTTTATATGCTGCAGGCATTTTCGGGTACACAAAATGTCTCTAATCAACAGAAGGAGGAAGCTTGGAGAGTTAACGTACAGATACAGGGGATTGACCTTGAACATGGCTATCTTTGTGGCACCATGGAAGCTCTAAACGTTCCCATGGCAGACACTCCTGTAAGCCCCCTTACACTTGCACTTGTTTGTTATCTCCCATTCTCCATGATTCTTCCCTTTGGAATAAAATTATGGTAAATGATTCTCGACTGTTGTTATGCACGTCAGGTCATAACATTCTGGGAAGGGGAAATTGTTGACGGAAAGAATTATACTTTCTACACCGGAAAATGGGAAGCCACGTATGCCCCAACCCCTTTGCTCTTGAAGATTTTAAACTGATGGTCTGTTATCGTGAATAAGTTTTGAATTCTTTTTTTTTTGTTATACAGAAGGGAAGATGATATGAGACATTGGTCAAAGTTCCCATCTTTTTCGCCTCTTCAGGTAATGTTCAAGTAACTTGCTTGTAGACTCAGTAACATCTCCCGAGCCGCTTTCTGTCCTAATGTAATCCTGCAGGAGCAAGTTGAGTCTGATGGCGGGAGGCAATTGGATCTTAGCAACTACCCTTATATATTTATGGTAATAAAAGAAGAAAACTCTCTTAGTTTTATATCAATCCTTGACCATCCTTTTCTCTGAGAAGTAACCTATATATAGTTTTCCTGTAACCGCGGTCTTTTTTTCTGGTGATGCAGAGATGGAAAGAGCAACACTTTGTAAATGTTGGCACAGATTGTGGACTAACAATAGCTGGATTTTACTACGTTTGCTTCTCCTGCAGCGACGGATCAATCAGTGGTTTCTATTATGATCCAAACAGTAGGTTAGTCCAAATCAAACTCATGTGTTGCATTATAATATACAACCTTCTATTGTTGTTGTTTGGACAGAAGCTGATGAAATATTTGGTGTTTCTTTGGGCACAGTCCGTTTCAGAAGCTGGAGCTGAAAACAGTAAACGAAGAAGGAAGATCTGGTTTCAGCTTTTCTTCTTACGAGTTGCAATGATGTTAACCACGTGATTCTCTCGTTCTCGTGTTCGTGTTCGTGTTCGGGCTCATGCGAGGCACGTGATCCAGTACGTTATGTCGTCGTTGTTTCAAATATGGTCACATAACACATATTTTCATGGCCATGTAAACGTTTTCTAAGTTCATGAATAAGGAAGATGTTGATGTCAAAAGAAAAAAAAAATAAGGAAGATGTTTTGTCTTAAAAAAATTCCGAAAGAAAAGTAGATGTTTGGAAATGGTTTTTTCATCGGTTGTTATTTAATTTTGGCTTAGTATCCTTTTAAAATATTGTGCGTCTCTGAACATTTTAATTCGAAACAGTAGTTGTCTTAGAAAGTTCTACATATTGGTATTTTTAGTGAACAAATATTTAATTACAGTGTGGAATATCTTTTTTAGGAGAAAATAATAATATAAATAACTACTTTTGGATAAATTATTAGGGGTGGATCTAGACTATTATTTAGAGGGGTGCAAAAATGTTAAGGACATCTTTAATCCTACTCCATTTCTAAATTCAAATTCCATTTTGGAGTAAATTCTTTAACAACTTCACTCTATTTTTCACTCTAAAATGGAGTAATGAGTGAGCTTGCTTCATATTTAGAGTAACTCTTTTTTTTACTCCATTTTGGAGTTAAACTTTTTTATTTATAAAGAGATTTTTTTAATATTAGATTTTTTACTTTATACTTTTTTCATATAACAATAATTATTTTTGTTGATAAAACTTTCAAAGTTTTAACTATCGTTATAACTTTATTTTGTTAAAGTTTGATATAACGTTCTAAGTTTTAAGACATACATTTTTTATGACTATATTTTTTATATAATTTTATTATGTGTTTTTTCAAATCTAATTAACTATAACATATAGTTAAATGTAAATATGAAACAATATGTGAAAATTGAATAAAACAATGTCGAAAATATTTTGGATTCAAAATTTTCATTTTGTTAGTGTATATATACAGATTTGAGAAAACTAATTTGATTAATGATTTTGTTTAGTTTGGTTTTGAATATTTTAACGATTGGATTTTTGGAGTTTTATTCTTGAGAGTTAGAAGATAAGCTTTAACCTCATATGTTCAAATAGAATATGATAATAAAATTCGGTTCCAAGAGTTTCTTGGTTGTTTTAGAGATATTATTATATATAAAAATCTCATTTTTCACTTTAAAATGAACTAATCGATCATTTGTGAGAAAAATACATTAATGGTGATGGTTACATAAAAATATTATATTTAATTTTATTTTGTGATGTAATGTAACTTTTTTTATTTTATGAATGTTTAATTAAAATTAATTTTATAATGTATGGAAGCTTTTTAAAAATAAAATAAATGGGTCAATTTGTAAATTTTATAATTAAAAGGTATTAGTAGCAAACTAGAATATAATCTATTTAGAATATTCTATTTTTGGAGTAAAAAATGGAGTAATACATTGGAGTAAAACCCAACTTCATTTTGGAGTTACTCCATAATGTAGTAAAAATGGAGATATACATTTTGGAATTGAACCCACAACCTCACAAAATTAATGGGTGCAACTAACACCACTTTACTAGTTTTGTTTGATGTAAAACAAATATTTATTTATTTTTTACCGGGTGTACTTGCACCCACAACCACCTATTTAGATGGAGAAGGTGCTACAATGACCTTCAAAGAGAAAAAATTGCTACATGAACAACACTAATTTACATCTTAATAAATTTTGTGTGAAGTAATTTTTGCCCCTAGAAAAATGAATAAAATATTGAAAACATTTACAAAATTTAAATTGTTTTAAAAAAAGATAACAGGTGTGGAAAGAGAAAGAGAATGATGTTAGTTGTGAATAATTAATTGGTTAAAATAAATAGAAATGAAAATGGGGCCATGAGGAAAAAATGGTAGTTAAGACCATTTGTTTTTCTCTCTTCTCTTTCTTATTCCTCATGAAACGTGCATTCACTCTCATCTCTTTCCTCTGCATCATCAAGTTCGCATTCTATCTCTCTCAAGATCTGAAATCTCAAATTTTAGAGTTTTTGCTCATATTGGAAGAGTTTTTCTTGCTAGAACGAAGTTTGTTTTCAGGTTAGTCTTCTAAATTTCTTTAGAGCTTTTCTTATCTATAGCTTCTTTATTTTATGTCTATAACGTGGGGATTTTAGTTGAAGTTTTTGGTCTCATTTAGTGAATCGTTGAATAACCCAGATGTATATGTACTTATAAAACTTATTTTGTTAGTTTACACTGATTAGATAGACTGAGTGGTAGCTGAAACGAGATAAACCAATGTTCGTCATATGGACAACTGGTAAAATTGGTACAACTTCAAAGTAAACCTTACATAATATTTTATGTTTTTTAGGGGTTGACGAATGGTGTCACAATTATATATTTTGATTATGGGGGATATTATTCAGATGATGGAAACGATGTACGATGGAATCGGAAAAAAAATCATGTTTATAGTTTACTACATAAGGGGTCTATGGAAGAGATCACCTATATTTGTTTGGTTCGTAGAATATGCAAGAAGAGTAAGCTAGATGAAGCTACGACAAAACTGAAGATCAGTTACTTTCCACTAAAAATGGATTCTATGAGGCAATCATATACTCCCTTCGTCCCAAAATGATTGATTTTCTAAGTTCAACACACATATTAAGAAAATAATAAATGCATATTCTTTCTACCGATCATGTGTAGAAAATGATAAATGTAACACTCATATTTACTTTGTTAGAATAATCATTTATTGGAGTATTTAGTTTTTATCTTTATTGTTGTACTAAAACCACTTTTCATTTGCAAGTATTCACACACCCACATTCATACACCCACCGTAACCATTCGTTTTCTTAGATAAAAAGTTATTAAGACACAATTACAATTTGGAAAAAAATCAAATATGGAGTCAAAACTACATTTCTTAAGAGCAAAATTTTTAGAATGGAGTCAAAACCAATATAAACAATTCCAATAATCTTCTATATTAAAACATCATTCCAAGGTTTGAGTGAAACATCAACCATGACTTTTCATGATTTTGACCTAAATATACCATCTCAAAATAATGAAAGAGGATTTTTGTTTGATTTGAATCAAAGTCCATCAAGGGAGTTTATTTCATCCAATAATATTTCAACATATTCAACTCATGAAGATGAAGAAGATCATTCTCAAATAAATTCAGGTTTTTTTTTTAATTTATTTATGTGTGAATTAGATTAATATTATGTGATATTAGAAAGTTTGTAAAAATATTTAACATTTTAAAACAGTTTTGAAGTTATATAATTTGTGATCATGTTTTTGTCATCGTTTTATTTTACCATCGTCAGGTAATGTAAACGGACAAAGCAAAGTACTCCTATTATAATAATGGAAATATCTCTTTATATTCAACATGCTATATGAGTATTTTTTTAATAAAATAAATATATTATTTACAATGTGTTTTTTTGTATATAAGAGTAAACAATGAAATATCACAAAATTTTAAAGAAGATACAATTCATCGGAAAAACAGATGAAGAAAGATTAGAGATTTATCATGCTTTGTTGGAAAGAAGCGTCAACAGAGAATTGAAAAAAACTCATACAACATAGGTATCTAATTTATTCTCTGTACCTTTGCAGACAATAGAAAGAATATGGCGGCGGGCCAAAAATATTTCTAATGACGAAGGTGTTGATATCTCACACAAGAGAAAAGGTAAATGTGGTCGAAAGAAAAATCATATTGACCTTTCTCGAATAGTCAATATTCCACTTCATCGTCGTAAAACTATAAGATCATTAGCCACTTCTTTGGATGAGAGCCGCTCATCGCTTTTCCGCCGTATAAAAGAAGGGCTCTTCGAACGTCATACCAATGCAATAAAATCGGCTTTGAAGGAGACAATATGAAAGTTCGATTAGAGTTTTGTATCTCCATGCTCGACAATAGCACTATGTCCGATCACCCGAAGTATTTTTGATATGTACAATGTCGTACATATCGACGAGAAGTGGTTTTATATGACAAAAAACAGAAACTTATTACTTGCACCCTGTTGAAGAAGATCCGCCGTATCGCGCATGTCAAAGTAAAAATTATATTGGGAAGGTGATGTTTCTTGCGGCCATGGCTCGTCCACGATTTGACGGTGAAGGAAATGAGATTTTTTCTGGAAAAATAAGAATTTTTCCATTTGTCAAGATGCAACCAGCTAAAAGACGAAGCAGAAATCGAGCGGCTGGAACTATGGAGTTGAAGCCGATGATCTCCATCAAAAGAGAAGATATTAAAGAGTTTTTAATTGAAAAGATTTTGCCACGAATTCGTGAAAGTTGGCCACGAGATGATTTTAGGAAAACTATTTATATCCAAAAAGATAATGCTCGAACACACGTTGATCCGAGAGATGAATATTTCCGAGCAGCCGCGTCTCAACATGGTTTTGATATTCGTTTGATGTGTCAACCACCGAATTCACCAGAATTGAATATTTTAGACCTTGGATTTTTTAACGCCATTCAAACTCTACAACATAAGGTTTGTCCGAAGACGATGGAAGAACTTGTTTGCACAGTAAAAGATTCATTTGATGAGTACTCGTCAAAACATGTGGATAGGATATTTTTGACTTTGCAATCATGCATGTAAGAAATTATGAAAGTACAAGATTCCAAAAAATATAAAATTCTACATTTGAAGAAAGCCATCATGGAAAAAGAAGGTAATTTACCTTCACAAATGAATTGTGATCCCTTTTTAGTTCGTGATGTAATAGATTATTTAGCGATTTAAATTCCTTTATTTATCATCTTCTTTCATCTTACATCGTTTTTCATTTTAATGTTCTTGAGAACAAAAAGCATCAAGTCTTACGAGACTATAAAAATAAAGAAGAGTACCATAAAAGAGAAAAATATAACATAAATAAAATAAAATTAGGAAATGCAAGACAAAAGCTAATAATACTTGAGCAAATAGATTTTCAACATATCCATCACAGTCCCCTCCATTTTCTTGTTTGGAAGAATCTCCTCTTCATCATAATATACCTTGTTCACATTCAATTCTTGGTTGGTGTATGATTTGATCATGTAAACATCTCTTGACATTTTCACGTGTCTTCTTCAGGTTTCGTTTTTGTTTCTACATTTTCCTCCTCTTTTTGTTCCATTATTTTTGTTTCATTGTTTTTCATGTATTCTTCATATTCTATTTTGCTTTTATAAAGAAAAAAGAAATTAGGAAGAACTAAACGAAAGAGGGACTTTGACTTGAATTAAAAGCTTTTGCTTTATGGTCTCTGGAATTGGAAATGCATTTGGAACATTGACTTAAATGTTTACCAAATAATCTTGTTATTACCCAAAAATTTACATTTAAGTAAGTTATGCAAAATAGTTGATTTATTATTATTATTTTTTAAACATTAATGATAAAAGTACCTTAAAAAATACAAAATCAATATTTGTGGGACAAGGATAAAGCTTCAGAAAATCAAACAAATTTGGGACGGAGGGAATATTTTTGATGATGAAGATGTTGCCGGATATTTAATGCAACTTCATAACAAGCAATGTAGAAGTGTATTGCATGTTGAGGTCATTGAAAATGTATCAGTTAGCCAGGGTTGGAAGCAGCTTTTAAGAGTTGATCAAGAATGTAAAATTAATGTTTGGAATCAGGAGCTTGCAAGTGATGGTAAAGGTAATGAAGTTATCATTCCAGTTAACTCAGATTGGAAACCATGGGAACGATATGAGCATGCGGACATTGTGCCTTATATGTCAAATGGTGCAACTTATCCACGTGATGAAAATGGTCCACGTGATGAAGATGGTCCACGTGATGAAGATGGTCCACGTGATGAAGATGATCCACGTGAAGAAGATGATCCACGTGAAGAAGATCATACTCGTGAAGAAGATTATACTCGTGATGAAGTTACTTGTGTGGATAAATCTGGTAAGCGTGAAGTGGTTGAGTGGGAAGATGGAATGAATCTGGTTTTAGGTCAAAAATTTGGAACCAAGCAAGAAGTGCAAGATTTAGTCGAAAGAGCTATACATTTGAATTGTTTTGAGGTTAATACAATCAAGTCGACAACTACATTCTACGTAGTGAAATGCAAAGGAAATGAGTGTAACTAGTCTTTACACGTTGCAAAGCTTAAATATTTTAATTGTTTCTCGGTTAGAACTTACAACAAGATGCATACGTACTCGAAGACAAGTACAAGTACAACCAAAGGTAAAAGAAATGGCATACCATGTTTGGTTGCATCTATTTTGCATGAAGATTATCTAGGCCGTTTTGACACTTCAACTCCGAAAAGTCTCATAGGTATGATTCAAGGACGATTTGGTGTTAAGGTTTCATATACTACCGCATGGAGAGGGAAACAACAAGTTGCAAATGATGTGTGAGGTAGTCCAGGGGAAAATTAACAGTTGATATCTTCGTATTTATACATGCTAGAGATGGTGAATCCCAGTTCAGTGACACAACTAGAATTGGACGAAAAACAACAGTTATGTACATATTCGTTGCGTTAGGGGCGTGCATCGAAGGATTTCAATTCATGAAGAAAGTAATCGTTATGGATGAAATGCAATTGAAGAATTTATATGGTGGAGTGCGTATTATTGCTTCGTGCCAGGATCCAGAACATCATCATTATCCTATTGCTTTCGGTGTTATGGACGGTGAGAAAGATGTTCGTTGGAGGTGGTTTTTGAATATGTTAAAAACAATAATACTAGATGATCATGAGAATGTGTTTATTTCCGATAGAAACCAAAGCATCATCAAGGCAATATGGGAGGTCCATCTGATGTCTCTTCATGGATATTGCGCATATCATATTTCTCAAAACGTGAAATCACATGTGTCTGGAGCTAAGAACGACGATGTAGCGAATAAATTTATGAAATGTTCCACGGCCTATACGGAGCGTGATATCAATATACTCTATGATGTTTTTAGAAATAAGTATCCTAAAACCGCAGAGTATTTGGATGAAAGTCTTGATGTGAGAAAATGGGCAAGGTGTTATTTCCCCGGGAGCAAGGTACAATATAAACACCACAAATACTTTTGAAAGTATGAATGATGTTTTCAACAAAGCAAGGAAATAATCTTTAATGCCAATGCTTGATGAGATCGTGGCAACAATTAGTGAGTGGTTTAACAAGCACCGAAAGAGCTCTGTTGAAGTACCGAGCACGCAAAAACTTGTGTCTTATGTGGAAAAAGAACTTCACACCAGCTGTCAGATTGCAAAGTTGCTAACGGTGATTGAGATAAGCAGTTTTATGCGTGAGTACAATGTGCTTGGTCAGGATGACATATGATATTTGGTTCATTTAAGGAAGAGAACTTGTAGTTGTAAGCACTTCGATATCGACAAGTATGCATGTGTTCATGTCGTAGCCGCCGATATGGAATGCACGAAATCGGAAGAGCTTCACGTTTTTGAACTGTGCTCTACATATTATCATATGTATTGTTTTTTGGAGCCACTTTTTTTAAAAAATAATTTTCTATTTAAATGACGACGCCAAGTTTTTTTGTCTGCCCAGACGTCTATTTTGTCAGCCCACGTGTCTAATCTGTCTAACACATGTGTAGATATGTTTTTTTCCCCACGTGTTTAATATGCCTACTGTTGTATTTTTTTTAAAAATTTTGATTACCTTTTTACTCTTAAGCTTTGTTTCAAAATTAAAAAATTAAATATAATATTCTAAACTAGTTGTTCCAAACAGACCAGTTGTACATTGTTCACTAGTAACAAAAATATTAGTTATACAAATTACTCCTCCTGATTTTTTCTAAGTCTCCAAAAACCACCGGAAAACAACCACATCTACACTAATGCACAAAATAAATAGAAAAACTTCACTTAAATCAATTAGTTCTTTTTTGCTCTCTTCCTTGCCTTTTTCTCCGTGTAAGGACTTTGTACATACTTCGAAGCCTTTGCTCCCCTCCTTTCCGCCCTTGCTTTCTTCATCTCCTCCGCTTTCCTCTCAGCTTCCCTCTCGGCTTCTCTCTTTTTCGTCCTAGCTTTCTTTAATTCCTCTGCTTTCCTCAAAGCTACCGGACTCTTCACAACCTTCGTCTTGTAATAATGTAAATCTGGAGGAATTGGTCTTCCAATACTTCTAATGAAACAACGCTTCTCAAATGAAGCTCGTATTTTAACCTTGGCCTTGGCCACAATGTCCTCGAACCGCCCTTGGTCTGCTATTGCCTTCTTATGCGCGACCGCCCTCTCACCTGTAAGTGGTTCCGCCACAACCAACTGCATGTTCCTCTTTTTCTCTGCTTTCTCCCTCTTGGCCTTCTCTTTTTCCACCAACTTCTTATTCGTCCTCTTCTTCTCTGCCTTCTCTTTTTTTTGCCACCTCGTTCTCTGCCCTCTCTTTCTCTGCCTTCTCTTTTTCTACCATCTCCTTCTTTGTCCTCTCTTTCTCCGCCCTCTCCTCCCTCTCCTTCTCAAGCATTTCTGCTACTTCTTTATTCGCTGTTTCTTCATCCGCCTCATAACGTCCTCTAGAAAAATACCCAACATCCATATCATTTCTTTCATCCTCCTCAACCTTCTCTCTTGCTTCATTCTCTCTTGCTTCCTTCTCACTTGCTTCCAACACCTTCAGTCTTTCATCCTTACCATCAACCTTATCCATAATCTTGTGAAACTCACCTTCAAAAAACTTCATCATGTCAGATTTAAACCCATTCATCAGTTCAACAACATGAAGATTTTGTGATGCATTTTCTGCCTCGGGAGCTGCCCCATCAGCTCCTTCCGGTGCTGTCGCATCTACTCATGCCGGTGCTGCCTCAGGACCTTCTTCATATGCTCGGCCTTCAATATCCAAGTTGTAAAGGTTCTCCCACCATATCTTCCCATTTTTGTGGAGAATATATCTATTCCACCCGTCCACAATGTAGTCTGTGAGATCACCATCCTTTCGTAGATTAACATCAGTCTTTGCATCCCCGAGAACACGAGCCATAAGCTCTTCTTCTGCTGTATCATGAGGTTCCAAAATACTATAAATTTTCTTCAAAAATAAAAACAGAAATATTCTTAGATTATTCTGTCCAACATATATAGATTTTTAACTTTAAAATTAATTTCAAACCTTCGTGTTTCCAAGCGCTTCATATATTTCACCCAAACTATATCCTCTCGTACCTATCTCTTTGAACTTTGACTTGCACGTCCTTGGACAACCAGCCTCTCTGGATCATACGGTTTCCTGAAATGCTGACCTGAGTGTTGGTATGCATTCAAACGCCAAACTCTGTGCAGATAGCTAAACCAATCACACCAGTTATACTTATCATGTTATCATTACTCTATCAAGATTCAAGACAAATACAATTACCTCTAAAGGCGGTAAGAATCCTGGAAATGTCCAAGTGGCTCGCACCTTTCCATTAAAATGACCAATCTTATGTGAAATCTCTGCCATTGAATCATCAAAAGTGAAACGACCCAACGAAAACATTTGACACAGTTCTAAATCATCGACCACTCGGAGAATGAAGGGCTCTATCTTTCCGTTTACCACCTTTGTCCTTCCTCTTATCACGGTAGATAAGAAATACAAAATCGACATCTTCAACATCTCAATATTTCGCCGACCTTCAACATAATGTATTTCCTTCAACTTCTCTAACACTTCCACAACTGATATTGACTTCTTCTGCTTTCCAAAGTGCCTCTGAAAGAAGCTATCACTCTCAAGCTTCTCAGAATTACGTGGGTATGAATGACAGTGTAAACCGGAAAGGAGTTCGTGTTCTCTAATCGAGTATCAGCTTGGAACTCTGTTGACCAAGAACCAACATTGCTTCTACTTATCCGTCTTAGCTGTGCGGATAATTAACATAAACATTCTCATCACCTTCGTGTGTCTCAGTTGCGGCATGTGGAAGATATGCTTACATTGCGGATGATTGAGAAACCACTCCTTCTCCGGTCCTTGAAGTTTTGCTTTAATGGTGGCCATGACATTGAATATGTTGCGCCTTGTTTGCATCTTGCATTGCATCGCATACTCCGCCTTATTGAAGTAAAATCCGAGAGGCTGCATTGGTTCGATAATCTCCTCTTGCTACAATTAAAATACAATTTATGTCCATTTCTGTTAAAGAAATCAAAGTTATTCATATAAGTTAAACTGCTTTTACAGAACAAAATGCTTCTTACCATTTCAAACTCAGTCCTTTGAGGTTCTGATTTCTCTGCTTCTGGTGGAACAAGTTCTGGTATCTTTGCCAATGAAGATTGTTGTTGTTCTGTTTATGATTACGATACAGACGAGGAAGAATCCGAAGTGGACTGGTCTTCAAGGATAGAGCGACGAATAGAGGAGGAGGAACCCGGAGTGGATTGGTCTCGATGCATAAAGCGACATATAGGGAAGGAGGTGGACTGGTCTCGCCGACGGTTTTGGTTTGCACGAGGAAATGTCGGGTTTTTAGTTCTTGGTGGCATCTTCTTCACTTTTTCAATCTGCTGAAATAATTACAACAACCCAACAACACTAAATCATCTTATTATCACAATCTAACAAACCAAAACCAAAATCCAACAAAGAAACCAAACCCTAATTGACAAACTTCGAGAGATGAATAAGAGATACGACAGAGGGACGTATGCAAATTTCGTAAGGAGAAGAAGAGGATTGAAGATGATGGAGTTGAGTTTGTCGACGACAAACCCTAAAGAAGAAGAAGAAATTGCAAAGAGAGAAAAAAAAGGAGAAAACGAAAATGAGGAAAAAATAAATAATTTGATTTTTTTGTTCAATTTTAGAATCGGTTGGAGATTTTGTGGGTTTGGATGGAGATCCAATTAGAGTTGATTGAATTTTGTAAATTCAAGATTTTATTGAGGATAAAAGGGTATTCAACCATTATTTCTAATAAAAACAAATGAAAACAAAATTAATTATTAAAACAAAGTTAAATTAGCACTTTTTTTTGTTTGGAGGTTATACAAGCATCTCCTTAAAATTTGTATTACGTATGTCAAAAGTGTATATATATATATATATATA
>OVAN01003229.1:0-29937 GCA_900406275.1 Anastatica hierochuntica
AGTTTCACCTCAGACGGGAGAACCACTCGAGGGCGGCTCCCTAGAGATGCTAGACGAAAAGTTGGCAGAAGCCAACGTCTTTTTTGCCCTCCTTGAGTTTCGATCTCGCCAGCGCGATCTGGAAACTCTNAAGCTTTCGGGTTGGTGGTCCCGTCATAGATTGGGATCTTCACCTTTCTCGGATCTGAGATCCTCGCGTTTGTGATGTGGGAAGTGAAAGGAGTCTTTCGAGCCTCGTCGAGGAGTCGATCGATCTCGAGTGCAGCGCTGGTCGCATGATGGATTTGCGACTTTACCGCTTTCACTTCTGCCGCGGTCTTTGCAATGTAATTGCGAAGATCATCAAGATCGTGATTAGCAGTTTTGTGAGAAGGCCTGCGCATTCTGTTAGCGATTCTGGCCTGCTGTCAGCCTTCTCTTACTGCTCGACCCAGAGGAGGTTTTCTTCCTCCTCCGTCATGGGTTCCTTGAGCTCATAATTGCGGTGAGCTTCTCGACCCTTCAACCTTCTCGGGTGAACGTTAGCGTCCTCGTCCGTAGGATCGGTGTGGTCGCTGAAGTCCAGGTCGATTTGCTCGGCCTCGGGTTCCTCCGTTTCTTTTTCAAGAGATGGGAGGTCATTCGCATCAGTCCGGGTTGCGACAGATGTGATTTCACCGAGATTCTGTTCCGATGGTTTCTCCTGTGCGTCGCGGAGTGCTCCAGGTGGAGTCGCAAAGTTGAGTCTTCTTCCGCGGAGTCTTGTTGCTCCACATGGAAGGATTTTCTTGCTCTCGCTGTTAAAGCTTCGACCTGTTTTGCGAGAGAGTTAGTGAGTTCATCACGTTCTGCCGACTTCTTTTCGAGAGTCGAGAACATGTTTTTATCTCCTCGAACGCCGCGATGTTTGGATCAGCGTTGATCGCGGTGACGTTCGTTTTCGGAGTGATTTCAACGGTGTCGCCGGCGTTGTCGCCTTCGCGAGCTAGCTGGTTGTTCTGTTCGTCAGTGTTCATGATGGATCTGTGAATTAGCGTGAAAGATATCGCGTGTGCCCCCTCCTTCTAGCGCCAAACAGTGGGAACCGAAATTCGCACTGTCAATGTTACGTGGTTCACGGATTTTCTGTAGCCAAAGATCAACATATCAAGTAGTGAGTTAGCGAATCAGTAAATAAGAAATACGAAATTTATCTGCGAGATAAGATCAAGCAAAACAGCGTGCGTAAAGCGTATGAACGAACAGTATGCGAGATTTAGGTTAACGATATTTGAATTACAAAACGAGACAAGTTAATAACGAAAGTAGATTAATACGAAACAGATTGCGAAGCGATATGAATTTAACGGGGATAAAGTAACAGGATTCGTAAAACAATTTAACGTGAACGAAAGAAGAATGAATACCAGAATGAATCTAAAGTAAAACGAGAAAGCGTAAATCAAGAACAATTCGACAGACACAATTATCAAAGAAGTTAAGGGATCTTATTCGAATTTCGTGATCTGAGCGTGCGCAGCCGGTGTTAAGTCGTGGCCGCAAGATCTGTTGGCGACGATTACCTAGAACTACAACGTAGACTTGTAACCTAGTTGAGACGCAACTCGCTAACGAAAACGAAATAATAACCCTAGTTTTTCTAAGTGTTTTGCGGTGACGAAAAGTTCTGTGTATGTCTCCCTCTTCTCTTTTACTTTGCGTCCTTTATATAGATCTTCATGGGCTGGCTCGATTTCTTTTCCCGTCCCGATTCGTGCATATCTTTTTGCGGAAATATTCCTTTTTCCCTGATTTTCCTAAATCTTTTCGAGATCCTTCCTTATCTTCCAAAACTTGACATTTTCGTGAAACCCTGGTGAGCTGTCATTGCAAGTGGGCCGGTTCTCGCCCGAAAATCGTAAGTGGACCGTTATCGCGGTTTGGGCCCTTTCGTGCCGTTTCGCGGCTAAGTGATCTTCACGATTTATCGCGGAAAACCGCTTCTCGCAGGAATAAGCAGCAACAGCTTCGTGGACTGCTAAGGCCAATCGTATAGTTTAGACTCTTCTGGTGTTTAAGTTAACCGTTGTAGTTTTATACGATTGATACGAAGTCCACAGGAAGCATGAATCCTTGCGACTATTGTCATGACGGTTTGGCAGAAATTCCAATCGAGACGAAATGAGAGATGATCAAGTGATGATTTGAAGGAAATGACGATCGGAAGGGACGTGGTTCAGTCAATGGACTACGGCTGAACGTTATCCGCTTCTCAGTGCCAACTGGTGCCAAGACAGATGCTCTGTCCTGGCGCCAACTGGCGCGAAGGACATAGCTTGGTCTTGGCGCCAATAGGCGCCAAGACCATGCCCTAGTCTTGGCGCCAGTTGGCGCCAAGACCATGCTCTGATCTTGGCGTTAATTGGTGCCAAGACGGGCCTCCGATCTTGGTTCAATCGACGTCTAGATCGGCTTCTAGTTCGGTCGTCAATCGGTTCCAAGACTCGTTCGTAGGTTTTGCGTCAATCAGCGTTTTAGACATTTCTTCAAAGCGACGCGGTTCTCTAACGCTTTTGATGGTTTTGTGTCGCTTCAGAGGACGTATTGTGTGGCCTCGTGAGAGTTATCTGAGGGCCATTGATGCTAACCTTGGCACTCGGATGCTTTAGTTGCTTGCGGACAGACATACTTCATTCGAAAATTGGCCGTGATCGACTATCTCCAAAGCTTTGAAGCCAGGTCGGGAAGAGATACCCCGAACGATGAGAATCTCGGAGTTTTCATATATTCTTACAATTCCTGCGTCCGAAGGAGAAAACCTCGTTTCCGTAGTCCCTTTCAAGCATCGATTTCGCCAGGACAGTTTTTGACCACAACAAGAGTAACGACTATTTTCTCTCTCTTCAAATCTTCATAAATCTTCGCTAATGGCTATGAGCTCTTCTCTTCACCAAGTCAAAAAGCTGGGATTTTTTCAAAAAATAATCCTCCTTGAAAGCTGCAAACGGCCCACGAAAGTTCAAAATTCAAAGCCCTGAGGCCAGACGACAAAGAGCCAGACGCAAACTCTCGTCGCAGCGATGCTCATTATCTAATAAAACTGGAACCAAAAGCAAGGAAACGCTTATGGAAAGTAGAGGCGGCGCAAGTCACAGCTAAAAAGGCCAAGCGACTACTAGCTTCCTGCCTAAGCCACCTAGAAGAAATGTTATTCCACAGCTTCGGATCAAAACTGCGCAATAAGGGGCAAACTGTTGGGAGTAATTTAGGTCATGGAAATTCCCTAGACTTAGATGGACTACAGTAGTAAAACCTCAAAGCAAGGGAATACCCAAAAGCAGGAAGCCAGACAACGTCCCATAGCCGAAAGCCGGAAGTCAGACGACCAAGCAAAGCCAGAATCTGGAAGCCAGCCGACCACCGCCTCTCCTTTATTTTCGCTATTTAAATTAGTAGATAATGACATGTATTCTAAATGAAGATGATTATATTCTACAGATAATAATGATATATTCAATTCTTGGAGGGATAATCATGAAACACATATATAAACACCAAGCTCATGGGCAAAACGTGTACGCCCGAAAACCCTAAGCAAAGAATCAATACATCAAGCAACTCTTTTGCCATCTTTGATCTTTGTGCTTATCTTTAACGTCCTAAAACCATTGCTAAACATTCATTGACCTCCAGCTTTTGTAGTGCTACGAATATCGACCAAAATCAGCCATAACACTTCCCATGATGGCGTTGTATACCAACGGGCAATCTAGGACGGCGAACCTGGTTTCGTTGGTGGAGTTTTGCTTCCCATACACTAAGGCTGATTTCCCCGATGGTTTGGACTGTCTCTTCGCTAAAACCGACCAGAATGCTTTCTCTCCATATGATGACAGAGTTTGGAATCGCCATCTCCTTGGCGACTCGTGCAAAGAGAATATTAGTTGAGCTTCCGCTGTCGATGAGAACCCTTTTGACAATGCAGGAAGCCATGGTTAGGGACACAACCAGGGCGTCATGATGAGTAGGCTATCCTTAGTAACCAAAAAGGGAGTGAAGCATATTCCTCCCTCTATTGATGCTTCACTCTTCGACTACTTCGAAACACATAGGACTCCTTGTGGGGCGCGGGCCCCTGGCTTCGCTTGATCCTCGAATCCTCCTGAGATCAAGTTAATCACCCTGGTATGTTTAGGAGATTCTGTGTCTGATTCCTAAAAATTCTCGGGAGGGCTACATTGTCATTGCTGGGTTATCTTGACATTTCTCTTGGCAATGAAGTCCTTAAGGAGCCCCTTTTCCAAGAGGCTTTTCACTTCCTACCTAAGCAGAGCACATTTCTTGGTTTGGTGACCATAGTCTCGGGGAAGCCGCACCATTCGGAGTTTGCTCCTTTGGTGTATGTGGAAGATCGTGGCTTAGGTGGCCACATGACATCCTTAGCAAAACGCCTTAGCTTCGCGATCACCGCTGCTGGAGTCGTGGTAAGTACATCTTCGACGGGCTTGGGTAAAGCCACGTGTTCTTCTTTGTTGGCCACTGCCATGGACTTGGCACACAGATTGGCGGGACTCTTACTGCTTCCTTCAGTCCCTGTTTGACCTTGAGGTCTGTTCTCTTGTCTGCTAAGGACTTTATCTTGCTTGAGGACCTTACGACTATCCTTCGGTGCTACGTGAGCTTGATAGGCAGGATGCTCTTCCCACTTTATCTGTGCCCAGACCATAGAAAGGAAGTATTCCATCGTATGACAAGGGTACTTAGTGATGTCTTTGTAGAGGTTGCCGCTACCTAGCAACCCCTGCATGAAGGCTGAGGTAGCGGTAGAGGGGACGCAGTTGGGCACTGATACCTTGGCCTCTTTGAACCGTAATACGTACCCCCTCAGACTCTTGCCCTCTCTCTGCTTGATTCGGTAGAGATTGTCAGAGTTCCGTCGCAAAGTACGGCTGCTGGGGAATTGCTCTATGAAGCGATCCGATAGCACAACAAAGGAGCTAATGGAGCTGTTGGCTAGGTTGGAGTTTCACAATAGCGCTGGGTCTGTGAGGGTTGCTCCAAACCCTTTGCACATATAGACTTCCAAGTGCTCGTGGCCAATAGAGACGGTGAGCATACATTGGCGGTATTGGGCTACGTGCGTGTCAGGGTTGGAGGTTCCATCGTACATGTACATGGTGGGCTATGTGAACTTCTTAGGGACTTTGCTAAGGGAGATGGCATCAAAAAACTTTGTATCAATGTAGGAATTAGGGGTGCTCCTGATGATTGGTTGAGCCACCCTTGGCAAGCGTTTAATCATGTTCTCCAAAGCGTCTAGCCTTCCCCTTAGCATGGCTTCCAATCCATGGGCCTCTTTAGCGCTTCCTTCATGAGGTTTGCTAGGGCCGTTTTTATGGTAGGAGCCAAAGGTATGGGTCAGAACTGAGCTTGAAGTTTGATGTACTCGTGCTTCCTTTGCGGCCATTATAGGTACCTCGTCCAACTGTTGCATCAGTGGAACCTTCCTTTTGAACCTAACACGTCTCGCGTCTCCTTCGGTGCCCGCATCAGGTGTTTGAATGCTTTTCTCCCCCATTGAGGCTTTGAGAATCGTGTTCTCATTTTCCAATTTCTTCAAGCGAGCTTCGCTCTAATTCAGCTTCGCCGCGATCCGTTCGTACTCTTCAAGTTTCGCCACAACCGCCGCGTCATCGACAGTCACATGCATTTTTCCACAGATGTGGATCCGAGGATGTCGATGTTCTCTGGTTCGGACGAAGTGTTAGATTTGCTCATCTTTGATGCTTTGTTCTTGTTGAAATCTCCCCATCCTTCTAGCGCCAAAATGTTTGGGGATTTTTTGGACGTTCTTCAATTGAGAAGAACAAGAACAAAACACCGCTAAGGGTTTGAGGATTTTTGGAAGTAGATGAGCGGAAGAGACAAAAAAGATATGTAAACGATTGTTCTTTTATTGATATTCAAGAGATATCGAGTACAATAGTATGTGTTTGCGTCAAAACTTTTCTTTGGATCCCCGAATTAGGGTTCTTTCATTTGTATTTATAGCTTTTGAGTTAAGGTTTTTCCATTTATTTTATGGATAACTCCTATATTTAAGCTTATCATACAAAAGGAATATTTCCCAACATTCAATAAGGCATTTGTCCTTATCTCTTAAGATCTTAGACCGACTTAGGAGATATCCGCCCTACCTTGGCTATGGCCTTGACTTGGCTATGGTGTCCTTGGCTATGACCTTGGTTAGCACCTATAACTAGGGGGTTTATTTATGTCTCCTTGGTCTAGGATATGGCCGGACACTAAGGGAATAAAATTACCCCCAACATATATTATTTGGAAACTGTGATCAAGTGTGCTTTATTCCTTATCCAAGGGTTCATCTTACCGCATCATCAGATTGGTGGACTTGCACAAAAGTTGTGCCTAGAGATGTTCGAGAAACATCTGAAGTTTCTCTTAGCGCGTTACAAGATGATACACACAACCAAGTTGTTGCAAGAAGTGAATTGTTACGAATTGAATCATTTGTTGTGGAACATGATTAAGATTATGATTTGCCACATGTGGTTCCAACGAATGACGAATACGTTTATGAAGATGAGTTAGTAGTGTCGTGTACTGATTCTGATTCTGACAGCATGCGAGTCCTTATACGGCTGAGTAATACATGCATGTTTTTCTAAAAATTCAACTATTTTGTAATATATGCATAATTTTTAAATTACAACGATTATGTAATATACACATGTTTTTTTTTTTTTTAAATGTACAATAAACTCTAAACCGTAAACCCTAAAGCATAACACATAAAGCATAAAACAAAACATATACCCTAAACCTCATTTAAACTATAGACCATATAAACAAAATTCAAACCCCAATTCCTAAACTCTAAACCCCATTTAACCCCTAAATCATACAAATACTATTAAAACCTAACCCATAAAATAATTCTTAAAATTATAACTCAAACCCAATAATTAAAAAACTTATTCAAGCCCAGCCTGTTGGGGGTAATTTTATTCGCTTAGAGTCTGGCCATAGCCTAGACCAAGAAGACATTAATAAACCCCCTAGTTGTAGGTGCTAATCATGGCCATAGCCAAGGACTCCATCGCCAAGCCAAGGTAGGACAAATATCCCCTAATTCGGTCTAAGATCTTACGAGATACGGACAAATACCTTATTGAATCTTGGGAAATATTCTTTTTGTATGATAAGCTCGAATATAGGAGTTATCCATAAAATATATGGAAATACCCTAATTCGAAGGCTATAAATACAAAGGGAAGAACCGTAATTCAAGGATCCCCGACCTATGACTTTGAAACATACACACATATCGTAATTGACCTCTTATTCATAAAAAAGAGAGTCTTTTGCATTATTTATCAGTCTCTTTCGCTCATCTGTTTCTAAAAACCCTAAAAAAACATCAACTTCCTTGTTCTTGTTCTTCTCCATCGGAAAATCACCTGAAACACCCCCATTCAGTTTGGCGAAAGAAGGAGGGGGAGATTTCAACAAGAACAAATAATCAAAGATGAGTGAATATGGTAGTTCATCTGAACCAGGAAGCTGCAAAGACATGGAATACACATCCGAGGATATAGCTGTGATTCAAACTGAGGAGCAAGTACCTTAGGTCGTTAAGGAGGCTCAGACGAATCAGACTCCAAGGTCACGGCTAACCCGGCTCTCACCATCATATCGGCCCTAGCAAACCCTACGAGGGAAACGCTAACAAGCCCTATGTGTAGAATCCATGCTAACGGGGAGGCTGGAAGCCATGGAGAACATGAAAAAGCGCTTGCCGAAAGTAGCCCACCGATTATCAAGAGCACTCCCAACTCCTAAGCAGATACGCCCTTGTTGACGCTATTCTTACGGTGAAATCACCAAGAGGTTCTCTTCGCCCACTTTGACTCTATACGACGGGACCACCGATCCAGACACGCACATCTCGCAGTATCGCCAATGCAAGCTCACTGTCCCATCGACTATGAGCACCTGGAGTTCTGTATGTGCAAAGGATTTGGAGCAACCCTAACAGGCCCAACGTTGTTATGGTACTCCAACCTAGCCAACAACTCTATCAACTCTTTCGCTGTGCTAATAGATTGCTTTGTCGAGCAATACACTAGTAGTCAAGTTTTGAGACGTGACTCTGATGATCTCTATCGGATCAAGCAACACCCATATGAAAGCTTTAGGTAGTATCTCCGCCAATTAAATGGGGTGAAGGTGTCAGTCCCTAACTGCGTTGCCTCCACGACCATCTCAGCCTTTAGGCAAGGGATGCTGCACGATGGTGACCTATAAAAGGACCTCACCAAGTATTCCTGCCACACCATGGAGGACGTACTCTCGAATACCTGGGCACAAATTAAATGGGAGGAGGACCCAACTTATCAGGCCCAACTGACGTAGAGAAATCACCCCAAAGGGAATGGTCACTCTAAGGCCGTTAGGGATGATAAGTCTAACGCTAGGCCTGGACCTGAAAACTCTTCCAAGGGTGGCCCCAGAGGATGGCCAAAGCCCTTGGCAAAAGTGGAGCACGAGAAGTACGTGCCCATGACCTGGACCAACATTTCCAGCATGGTGATATCCCCGGCAGAGATAGTGGCTGAGCTGAGACGTATGTTTGGAAAGGTTAAGCGGCATGTAAAGATGCGGGTCCCTCAGTACAAGAGAGATACGTCTAAGTGGTGCGATTTTCGCCACGACCACGGTCACCTAAACAGGATTGCTTCAAGCTAAGGTTCGAAGTGAATGAGTTGCTCAGTAAGGGATACGTACGAGAGTTTCTCTCTGATAAATCAAGGGCTCTCATTCATGAACAAACCAATAATGATGTTCTCATGGGGCCAAGGCCTGACTCACCAAGGCACGATTATGATGTCAACTTCATTACTAGAGGATCAAAAGTAAGCGGGGTAACAATCTCTGCTACCTTGAGAAGCACTCACATTGGCAAGATCAACCATGGAGTAGATGTCATGGCAGTTAGCAAAGAACGTGAAGACGACCCTGGCATAATAAGCTTCACCACTAATACCAAAGGAGAAGTGATAAGTCCGCATCATGATGCCCTTGTGATATCACTGAAAGTCGCGAACTGTCTCATGAGGCGCATCCTCATCGACAATGGCAGTTCCACTAATATAATCTTCACCAACGCCTTTGAAGGCTTGGGGCTAAATGGAGAAGAGATCACCAGAAAGTCCACTTCTCTAGTCGGGTTCAGTGGCAAAGTAAAGCAGACCATGGGAGAAGTAATCATGCCGGTATACACCGGGGGTGTCAACCAAATGACCAAGTTCCTCATCATAGATTGCTCCTCAGCGTACAACGCAATAATGGGGTGGCATTGGATACATGATATGAAGGTTGTTCCATCAACTCTACATCAGTCCTTGAAATTCCCAACACCTTGGGGAACATAGGAGATCAGAGGAGATCAGGAACAGGCCCGCTCAAGCTACCAGATGACCATTAGAGCGATTTCTCCAAATCCTCGCTCGATGTCCACGACCATGGAGATCTTTGACGAGCCATTTCACGAAGAAAGCAAGCCAACCCGGAGAGCCGTCCTCACTCCGTTAGTCCTCGTTATGGGTGGCCTTGGCAACGGTAATCCAAGGGAAGGACCAAGGATGACCAGCACGACAAGAGGAAATCACAAAGGTGGAATTCCATCTGGATAGCCATGGCAGTAACTAGGGTAATGGTTCGCCATTGCTGCCTAGCTCGGTGGTAGACTCCATAGGTCGTTACTCCCTCATCATGGGGGAATCAGGGTGAAGCAATGGCCTTGTCTCCTTAATCGGACATGGTCATCACCCTTAAATGATGCAGGAGATCCAGAGGTGGCCCCTAAAGTTGAGGAAGTCCAAGAGACTCCCATGTGATTCCGAAGCTGATCCTTTGACGATCCCATCTCGGACCTGCAAGCCAGAAAGGAAGACGATCATGTTGCATGTCTATAAAAACGGATGGCGAGATACTAAAAATCCATAATTAAGCGATCTCTACAAGAATGTCAAATAGATTGGAAATCTAAGGCGTAGTGATCCGCCACAGAGATAAAAGAAACGTTACCTTAATACTGGGAGTTGAAGCGACATAGACAAGAACGACGAGAACCGTTAGAGATCTGTAGAATCAAAGGAGAAATGGTCAGAAACCACTCCACGATCTACGGAAAATATCATCGATTGTGAAATCCCAAAGTCAATATCAAAGATCTACTGCCATCGCCTCAACGCGACCGCTACTAAGGGTAAAACAAAGCCAAATCTACCGGAAATGTGGTAAAGACTTAACGAAAAATGTAGAAAATGTTGGGAAATGACCAAGACTCATCACTTTCTCGCCTATATAACCCTAGAAGGGCTGAGGCAAAAAGAGAAGCCCAGATTACGCCATGGAGTTCAAACCCAAGAGTTCATCAAAAAGATGCGGCCCACCAAGCGCTAATGAGACTCACTAAGGATGAAGTCATTGCAGTGAGATCGATGGCGGGAGCTACTCTATTTCTTTACTATTTTCACAAAGTCGATCCCAAAACTAAGGTTGAGTCGAAATATCTTAAGACAGGATCTACTCTTCAAATTCCACACGTGGAAACTGAAGAGTGAGGGGCAACTGTTGGGGGTAATTTTATTCCCTTAGAGTCCGGCCATAGTCTAGACCAAGGAGACATAAATAAACCCCCTAGATGTAGGTGCTAACCAAGGCCATAGCCAAGGACACCATCGCCAAGATGAGGCCATAGCCGAGGTAGGGCTGATATCCCCTAAGTCAGTCTAAGATCTTAAGAGATAAGGACACATACATTATTGAATCTTGGGAAATATTCCTTTTGTATGATAAGCTCGAATATAGGAGTTATCCATAAAATATATGGAAATACCCTAATTTGAAAGCTATAAATACAAAGGGAAGAACCCTAATTTAAAGATCCCCGACCTAAGACTTTGAAACATACACACATATTGTAATCGACCTATTATTCATCAATAAAGAAGAGTCTTTTGCATTATTTCTCTGTCTCTTTCGCTCATCTCTTTCTAAAAACTCTAAAAACCACCAACATCCTTGTTCTTGTTCTTCTCAATCGAAGAATCACCAAACAATCCCCAACACACAACCCATTAAAAAACCCTAAAGGAACACCTAGACAATTTTTTCGTTTTCATCTTTTTCGTATCTCTTTATTCTCGCCACTCTCTCTCTCTCTCTCTCTCTCTCTCTCTCTCTCTCTCTCTCTCTCTNCTCTCTCTCTCTATGTGATTCTCATCGTCGAAGCCATTTCCGTGGCCCTCTCTTTCTCCGTTGTTATAAACATTTCTGGTTCTCTCCGTTTACTTGCGGCTGTCTCTTCTTCTAACTTTCTCTCTCTCCGCAGAATCACCGCGAAACAACATCATGCCTCCAACCTAACGCGTCTCTCTCCTGAATGTGCTTCTTAATATTTGTATTTCTCTTTATCTTTCTCTCAATTTCTCTTGCATGTTTAGGTTAGGGCAATTACTATGTTTTCCTTTCCGATAAGGGTTCTATTTTTGTCTTAGGGTTTCGACCAGGGTTTCAGATTGGGTCTCCAATTAGGGTTTTGAATGCTATTGCGGTTCAAATTAGGGTTACTGTTTGTTTTTGTTTCCAGTTAGTGTTTTATTTGGAGCTTAGGGTTCAATTAGGATTTTGTATGTTATCTATTTTTGTTCCGTTTAGGGATATATTTAGGGCTTATAGGGTTGGCATTATGTTTCTTTTTTTGTATGCTATCTGTATGTGTTTTCGTATGCTATTTGTTTATGTTTCAGTTTCTGTTTCGTTTGTGAATATCTATGTGTCTCATTAAAGGTGGATTCTGTTTTTCTACGAGTTTGGTGATATGATAAACATGTACTGATTGCTTATTGAGTCCTCTTTTCTTTTATTTTAATATTGATTGCTTTTATATTGACTCCTCTTAAACATGTATGATCTACAAAAGCATATGTAACCTGATTCATATGTTATATTTGACACATGAATCATGTGTTAAACATGTATGATTTGTCAAGTCAGATTTGTAGTATCATATGATCTCCAAAGCTTGTAAGTACAACGATTTATGTGTTACAGATATGTTCTCTATGTGTTATATTGGTAAAGTCTGATTTGTAGTCTCATATGATCTGCAAAGCTTATTATATATGTGTCTGTTCATTTTTTTTATGTGTTATATATAGTAGTTTATCTTCATATGTTTTTGTATCTTTTTATGTGTTATATATATATAGTAGTATATGTTCACTTGTTTAGACTTAGACACATGGTCAAGTATCTGTTTATATATATAGTAGTTTCTGTTCACTTTTCTCTTCATCCATTTCTGAATTTGATTTTGTTTGTTTTCGGAGCTTGAGCTATCTCCAAAGGAAGACTACAGTGGATAGCTAATGCAACTGGAGCTATCTCCACAGGTTGCGGCTAATGGAGTGCACAGGAAGACCACATGTTGCAGCTAATGGAGCTGGAGCTGGAGCTATCTCCACAGAAAGACCACATGGGATAGCTAAAGCTAATGGAGCTGGAGCTATCTCCACAGGAAGACCACATGGGATAGCTAATGCTAATGGAGCTGAAGCTATCTCTACAGCAAGACAACATGGGATAGCTAATGGATCTGGAGCTGGAGCTATCTCCACAACAAGAATACAAGTGATAACTAACGGTGTTGGAGGTGGATCTGTGTCTCCTCCTGGGATTCCTCCTTTATCTCAGTCAGTACTTCCTGGTGTTGTTGTCTCTTCAACTGCTTCTGCGGCTCTTGCCTAAGTCAGGAGAACTGAATAGGCTCTGCTACATGTTCCCACTAGAGTCAACCAACCACACCTCCATCCAAAGAAAGTCAATAGAGCATTGTGGTAAGTTTAAACACTTATCTTTTACCAATGTGTGTTTATTGTTTCATGATGTTTGTCTGATCATTGATGCTAGAATAATCTGTCTTTCTCATTTCAGGTTTGGTGTCGATTTAGAAGACCATGCTTTTACGCGGGTAACTTGGCAGGGATACTACTGTGGACCATGACCGAGTTGGAAGTGTGTTCCACAGGAGAGGAAGGACAAGTGGTGGCACACATTTATTGTAATTGGTTATGTTTCTATACTTCCTATTTTATAGTTAGTATTAGAGAAAATTACCTAAACTAACTCTATAAAACATTTTTATTACTAGAATAACACATGTTTACTAGACTAACTCTAATCTTTTACAAAAGACCATTAGATCCAAATAATCATCTTATTAACACTAATGCCATTTTAATTTATTTTTAATATCTCCCTATTTCAAATTAACCATAAGTAAATTTTTATTCCCCTTAAAAAATCTAGCAACACTAAAATAATAAACAATTCAGTTTAAAGAGAAAAAAAACAAAACTCTTCTTGCCGCGTTTCTCTTCACAACGACGGCTCTCTCTTCCCATCGACATCGTCTCTCCAGTCCTCGTCATAGCTCCAGTCACCGGCACCTCCAACTGTAGCGGTCGCCGCGTCTCTCTCTTGGTGTCTTCGCACCAGTCGCATGCTTCATCTTTCTCAATCGCCGGTGAGTTTTTAAGGATTAAGCTCGTCGTCGTTTCGCAATCTCAGGCTTCGTCAAGCTTCTCTACCCCAAAAACCGCCGAGGATTTGACCAATCTCCGAGCGTCACCGATCACATTGAACCTCAAAAACCGTCGAGGATTTGACCCAAGGTTTCGAGAAATCAAAAACCTCTTCAACTGCTGATCACTCTGGTTTGTGTTCCATTTGTGTTTTATTCATAGATTTGTTAACTTTGGCTATAGATTTACACAATTAGTTTTTGATGTTTGCTCAATTGTTACAATTTTTTTTGCTTGGTTACGACAAATTTGTTTTGGTCATAGCTACTTATTTATTCATTTGTTGTTTACTAGATTAGCTACAATTTTTTTTTAAATGACAGAGTTGTCTTATATTTACGAAGCTACAAATTTTTCATTTTCTAATTTCTTATAGCTACATATTTGTTCTCTTAACTATTACAGATTTGTTGTTATGTAGTTACAGATTTAATCTTATGCCCACCAAGTTGCTACAGATTTATTCTTCTATTTAGGTGTTGTATGCACAGAATTTTATAGTGCTTAAATACAGATTTATCGTTTTCAAATTTCTAATAGCTACAAATTTTTTCTCTTTATTATTACAAATTTGTTCTGTAGTTACAAATTTAATCTTTTGTTTGCTGAGTTGCTACAAATTTAATTCTCTAGCTCTGCGTTGTCACTACAAATTTGTATAGTGCTTAACTAAAAAAATTTTCTGCAGATAATATGGCTTCCAAGAACAACATCTACCCATCACTACTAGTCAAATATGTGAAACCTCTAAAGCCAAATCAGTATAGTATGAACCATAGTTGTTTGTTGAACAAATTTGGGATTATGAAAGAAGGGCTCGGAGAAGATGTATGGGAATTCTAAAGGCTTCTAGTCTTGGAGTGTTTCTGAAGATTTCCGAGATTGAGTATACATGGGCTGGACACAGAGTTTAGTGGCTTCTGAAGCATCAATTATCAGTATACAACAACCATTAGATATGGTTTCTAGTTGGTGGTCAACCCATTCGTTTCTCATTAAACGAATTTGCTGACATCACAGGGCATAATTGTGATCCAATAGATGAAAGAAATATGTGTGAGGCTAATCATGAGAGTTTTTGGAAGGATCTACGCTTTGATTCGGGTATTGGTTCGACCTTCTTGGAGTTAGAAAAATTTATGGATCGTTGCAAGAGTTGGAGCTTAGAAAAGAGGGTTATGCTGGGACGGTTGTGCATTCTTTTGGTAGAAGTATTTGGCATACATCAAGGGAGTAGGCTAGATTTTCAAAGTGCGAGAAGAGTTCTGGAACCAGATGCATTCGAGAAGTACCCATGGGGTCGAGTGGCTTTCACTAGACTTATAAAATCTATCAAGAGACAAGACTACGCAAAAGATAGTGTCACACTCCAAGGATGTGTTCATGGTCTTTTGATTTGTATGTATGATAGTATACATTCCTTAGGAGAGTCACATTGCTATAGAAGGGAGACTACTGAAGAACCATTGCTTAATTGGCGGTCATCTCAGACACGGTTTGATATGGATTAATTCATCGCGCAAGTGAAGAGTGCGAAAAATGGGAAGGTAAATGTCTTAGTTTTTCACCACAGATTTGGTTACAGTGTTTACAGATTTTTTAGGTTTACAGATTTAGTAGTTATGTCTTCACAGATTTGTTTGATGTGAATTGGTTGACTACATATTTGTTATTGTGTCTCTACAGATTTAATCTCGTTGGTCTTTCAGTTTCTACAGATTTATTATTTATGTTCCACAGATTTTTTACTAATGACAAAAAATTGGTTCTACGTTTTTAATCTTCTAGTTAAGCATATGGTTTCTGTTACTGAAGAAACAATGTACCCAGAATGGAGTGACAACAATGATTGTGTCGATGTTCTGGTAGACAAATTGATTAAAGATATCAAAAATGGTGAAGTAAGATATGATGCTTGGAATTTGGAGAAAGATATCAAAAAAGGCAAGGAGAGTAAAAAGTAGGACACCTAAAGGTTGGTGCTAGAGTTGAGATTTGTATGAAAAGGAAGATAAACAAGGTGACCTTTGATAAATGGGATGACAAAATGAACACAAAGCATAAAAATAAGAAGATTTCTATGCAAGACTCTGATCATGATGATGATGAATCTTCCATGTCAAAGAAGAAGAACAAGCAAGTCAATGAATCTTTAGAGGTTGATTAGAAGTTCTTATTGTGTTTAATATTTGATAAAATTTAGTGTTGATTATATTTTAATACATATGTAGGTTGCTACATTTACTGGAGTTTTAAAAATGATTGAAAAATTGACAGAGACAGTTGACAACATTGGAAACAAGATGGCTCATCGAATGGATGGTTTTGAGTCTCGAATAGATGGTCTCGAGTCAAGGGTTACAAAAAAGATGGACAAGAATGAGGCAAGTCTTTGGAAGAGGATTAGTGCATTAGAGATTGAACTAAAGCAAGTACACAAAAAATGATGGACAAGAATGAGGCAAGTCTTTGGAAGAGGCAAGTCTTTGGAAGAGGAAGAGCATTAGTGCATTAGTGGAAGAGGATTATATGTCTACAGATTTTTTTTCACATGGCTACTGATTTATTGTGAAAATGAGAACATGGGTACATATTGGTTTGGACGATGCATAACTGGTTATAGATTTTTTTCAAATTGCTATAGATTTATTGCGAAAATTATAACGTCGCTATAGATTTGTTACGAAAAATTGAACGTGGCTGCAAATTTTTTGAACATGGCTACTGATTTATTGTGAAAATGAGAACATGTGTACATATTGGTTCGGACGATGCATAACTGGTTACAGAATTTTTCACATTTCTAAAGATTTATTGCGATAATTATAATGTCGCTATAGATTTGTTACGAAAACTAGAACGTGGCTACAAATTTATTACTAATTCAATATTTTTCTCTATCGTTGCTACATATTTAATATGTTTTTTACAGTCATGGTTTGTTGATGCAAAGCATACGTCGGAGAGTGAAGTTGTAGTTGCCCATCTTGTGCACAAACCAAGATCCAAAGCGGAAATTAAAAAGGTCTACCAAACAAAGAAAGTGAAGCAAGAAGTTAAAGATGATAAGACGAAGGCTACAATAAAAAAGCTACCGAAACCATTCAAGAAGGTAGCGACATCGAAGATATATCTGCTAAAGTTGAAAAAAAGGAACAGAAAATAGCATCTTGTTCGGAAGAAACGACTTCAAATATATGTATACATCTCGTATGTCTACATATTCATTTATCAAATTTATGCATTGCTACAGATTTACTTATCAGATTTATGGCATTGCTACAGATTTAATTTTTAATCGTTACAGGTTGCAGAAAAAGCGTTCGATATTGAATTGTCAAAATTTGAGGAAGTCATATCCAATCTAGGTGGGAATACTCCTAAAGATAAATGCGTTCCACAGTTGGCAGAATCTCAGAAGATGCCATTTATTGGGAATTCTACGGTGAAGCGCATCATGGGGGTCACAACATTTGTATGGGTGTAGAATCCTTTCGCACCTGTGGACAAGATGAAATATGCAAATCTTCATGCATACCTTCAACAAGATGAGTAATGGTCCTACACATGATGTTCTCACCATTAGTAGATTATTGATTAATGTTTTGATTTTGTGTAGGGAGGGGCTAATTTCAAGCAGCAACGCATACACAAAGTTCTATGCAGAAATGATTACACCGAGAAAAGAGTGGCCTACGACCGATATTGGATGGGTAAGATGTCAGGTAAGAAGCTACATACTTGTTCATATGCTTACAGATTTATTAACATGATTTCTATACGTTGCTACAGACTTGTTTTGTGTAACTTATGTTGCGACAGATTTGTTTATATGCTTACAGGTTTATTAACATGATTATTGTATGTTGCTACAGATTTTTTTTGTTTAACTTATGTTGCAACATATTTGTTTACCATGTTGCGACATATTTTTTTATATGCTTACAGACTTATTAACCTCATTGCTATATGTTGCTACATATTTGTTTTGGACTTTAGGTTTCTTTGCATAATATTGCGGCAAATTTGTTTACTGTTGCTTATATTGTGACAAATTTGTTTACTATATATTGCTACAGATTTGTTTTGGACATTAACTTGATTTCTATTTTTCATTTCTTCACAGAATATGAGTGCAGCGATGACAATATTCAAGAAGAGGTTAATGAGAGACAATTGTCCGTATCATAGTCAACGTATAACTTTCTTGGATCAAGACTTTATGGGTATGATGGTGTTCGATTAGAATCAATTCAAACATTATGGAAAAAAGTTCTTATTCAGAAAATACTACTTGGATCATGCTAATGGACTTCTTCCAAGGGATTCTCCAACTAACAAGAAGTGGTATGTTGATGTTGATCACATTTGTGCATGCCATAATGTGAACGACGATCATTGGGTTGCTTTTGGATATTGACTTGCCGAAGAATAAGATCTTCGTATATGATAGTATCCCAAGCCATGTTAGCGACAGTTAGTTGATTGATTTTTGTCAGCCTTTCAAGCGTATGATCCCATATTTGTTGTCCACCATCGTTCATATAGATGTTCGCAAGAATTCTTATGCGAGCTTAGAATTGAAAAGGAAGACGAAGGGCGTCCCGAGGAATGAAGATCCAGGTGATTGTGGTGTCTACACAGTTATGTACATCGAATGTTTAGCCCTTGGAGTTTCTTGGCAGGATCTCTCAGACAAAGTCGTTCCTGAAATTCGCAAGAGGCTTGGCGCGGAGATTTATGATGAAGTTCCAGATGATATTGGACCGACTATTTCTGATCCTCACCCACGTGGTCAAGCTATCGTCATCCCTCACCTGAGAGACACACAGTAGGTTGTCAGTTTTTACTACAGATGTAGGGTTCATGACTATGGTTTTATTTTAGTTTCACAACGGATATATTTAGTTTGACTGCAGATTTGTGTTTTATGACTACGGATTTGTTTTTGTTTCACTACAGATATAATTATTTAGAGGCAAGTTTTATGGTTTATGACTACGAATTTTGTTTGTTTCAGTACAAATATATTTAGTTTTACTACGGATTTATTTTGATCTACCTGTTTAACAGGGATTTGTTTATATGCTTACAAGTTTATTAACCTGATTGCTATATGTTGCTACAGATTTATTTTGTTTAACTTATGTTGCGACAGATTTGGTTACCATGTTGCGACAAATTTGTTTATATGCTTACAGACTTATTAACCTCGTTGCTATATGTTGCTACAGATTTGTTTTGGACATTAGGTGTCTTCCCATAATGTTGCGACAGATTTTTGAATTGTTGCTTATTTGTGACAGATTTGTTTACTATATGTTGCCACATATTTGTTTGGACATTAACTTGATCTACCTGTTTAACATTAAAAACTTAAAAAACAAACAACAAACATTAAAATATTCGAAAATATATTCAAGTCTCGAATGTTGAATTTTGTAGAAAGTAATTGAATTATTTAACACAAACTAAAACCACACATTTCTTGTTTTAAAACTCAATAAAAGATAAACTTCAAGTTGAAGTTGATAATGTACTTTAACATCGTCTAATCGTCACACCACAAAAGTGACACGATTATGACCTATTTGCTTGCAATTATCGCAAGTATGTTGAGCTCTTGGCCTTTTCTTTTCTAGCATAGTTTCCAATACTGATTTCTTTCTCGATTTCTTTGGTCGACCTGGTGGTTATTGAAAATCCGGTGGTTTGCATATTTGGCACGCTACTTGTTATGCTATTGGTAAGGAATTATCTCTTGGAATTATGGCATTTGTGTAGGCATTGCACAAGTACTTCTTGAGGTAGTACCCGTGACACATTCGCATCGAAGAGATTTTTTTACTTTCAGCAGCGGCCAAAGCGTGTACACATGGTATTTTCTCCATATCAAACCGATGACAAGTACACTTTTATTTCGCAAATTAATCACGTGGAGAGATGTTCCGCCAATAATTTGAACTTGATATGTATCTATGTCTTGGACATTAAGTGTCTTCGCATAATGAACATGTCCCTGTCAACATGTATGCAATACGTAATCAGCCGAAACAAATCTGATACAACATGTATGATTTGAAAATAAATTTATGGTAACATGTACTGTATATAGAAAAACTTGTATAAGCGGAAACAAATTTGTAGCAACTTCAACGCTGTGTAATTGCAAATCTATAACAACATGTATGTTTATGAAATTACCTCTAGTATTTTCTCCACCCCACGTGTGAGTAAGGTATTCATCTTCAATGTGTCTTTTCTTCGCTCTGAAAACCACCTAGTCATCATGGCCCTTATTCCATCGACGAGGTGAACAATGGGAAAACTCCTCGCATTTTTCAATACCCTATTAATTGATTCAACAATGTTACTCGTAGTAAAATTGTATTTATCACCTGGGAAGTGCACACGTGTCCACATTTGTACATCAGCTCGTTGAAGTTAGGCGTGAAGTCGAGGATTAAGTGCTTCAATTTGAGCAAATGCTTATTTAAAATCAACAATTCTAAACGCAGTTGCTGCCTTTTTAACTAACCCAAATGCCTCCTTGCCTCTAAAACGAAGCAATATATTTTTGTACAAATGGAATGTACAAATACCGCGACTAGACTTCGGGTAAACTAAAGCAATAGCTTTCCCAATAGATTTGTCCTTATTGGAAATTATAGCAAGATCGTCATCATCCGGAATTAATGCTGTTAAGTTGCCTAAAACACCACTCCCACGATTCATCATTTTTCAGTATCCACCACGACAAATGTTATAGGATATATATGGAAGTTACCATCCTGGACAGTTGCAGTGAGTAGTGTTCCCTTGTATTTGCCTTTTAAATGTGTACCATCAACCATCACAACTTTTCTAATGAATGCGAATCCGCTTATGCTTTCACCAAATGCTAGAAATATTTACTTGAATCTATGATCATTGTCAACCTCTAGCATAGTCTTTGTACCCGAATTTGCCCTTCTTATTAGGTACAAGTACTTCGGAAGTTCTTTGTAACTTCTCTATGGACTACCATAAACCAATTCCCGAGGATATTTCAATGTACGATATGCCTTCCAATACTCCATCTGAAATCAGAAACATATGTATACTTAATGCCTCGTAACAACATAAACAAATCTGCATCTACATAAAGAGTAACAACCTAATAAATCTGTAAAAACAAACTCGTCAAATCTGTAACTACATAACAAGTAACAACCTAATAAATCTGTAAAAACAAACTCGTCAAATCGGTAACTACATAACAATTAATCTGTAAGAATATCTAACTAAATCTGTAAGAACAACTAATTAAATCTGTAACAACATAATGAAGTTCTGTTAGTTACCTTGATCTGGAATTGTTTATTCATTGCTTCAGCTACATGATTTGGCAACACAGTTGGTCCAACTCCGCCGACAAAATCTTTGAATAATCTCCCCCAATATCTCTGGAGTTGCTTGTCGGGCTCATAAGAAACATTCAGTTATCGAATATGTATATTCAGCAACATAAACACGAACATGAAATCTCGGATAATCTCTAAGAGGTGACTCTTAACTTCCAAGTGCATTTTTCTATCCAACACTTTACACGCAGCAAGGTTGGTGTCGATCTATCCACGTCATAATCAAACTTCTGTACCACCGTTAACATTTTCAATCTAGTTTCAGATTCTTCTTTTGTTTCAAACTTTGCCCAACAACCAACTCTAAAGACGACATCTCCAATTATACAAACTTTGCATCTTCATCTGGTTGTTTTAAAAAGATCTCTGACATTCTCTTCTTCATAGGCAATTAACTATTCGCTTCCTTCTCTTCCGGTGGTACACCATAGGTGCTGAAATTTTCGGCTTCAGAACTAGTCCCCTCGGAGTCCTCACAATAATCGAAAAGAGAGTCTTCGTCATCGTTGTCTTCCACTGTTAGTTTCATCTTCATTTTTGTCCTTCTCCTTCTGCATCTTATTTTCGCCTTTTGCTACATTCGGACGTACATCTTTGCATTCACTGTAAGGATTGTCTTTCATCAAATTGTCATATTGTTCGCCTTTTGACTCAACTTACGCCTTCTCTTTCACCTATATGCATAACCGAACTACTTCAGATTTTCATTGTCCAATGAAAGCTTTAAATTGTCTCGGATTTGAAATGATTACGGGAGGTGTATCTGGAGATAATCTCTGCATAAGCTTCTTCGGAAGCATATAACTCAACTCAATCTCGAAAAGTTTTTTATCCAATCCATAATCTTGAAAACCATTTGAATTAAATCTTCAAAGCTATTATTACCATTACCATGAAGGATACGTGAACCTTTGCTATTATCAACGACAAACAACCACCTTTTTGTCATCAAACATCCATTTTCCACAAACTAAAATAATCTATTTCGTCGGGTTAAAAGGATATGTTGATTGCACACAGGCATAAACGTTAATCACGAAGAGGAAGAAAAAAAAACGATGACAATCATCAAGAAAAAGGAGAAGAAAAAAAAAGAGCATGGAGGTATAATTTTCGCAAAAACCCTAAGTGGAACGACGACTGACTACGAAGAAGAAGAAGAAGAAGTATGGCAGCGTGTTATTAGTAATTTTCTAAATCAATATGTAGTTGTGTAAAATAAATATGCGATTAAAATAAATCTGCAGTGAAACACAAATACACAAATTTGTAGCAACATAGGCGGAACAAAATCTGTAGTCACTAATAAAAACCAGTTATTTATAATAAATTTGTAGTAGTGGGAAAAAAGTTTCCGCTATTCTAGTCATAAAAAATCTGTGAATACATAACAAACACAAATATATAGTTTAAGGCTATAAATTTGTGGTTGCCTAAAAGTTTGTAGCCACATAAAATAAATATGTAGCCACATGGTGTTAGTCTAGTAAATAAGTTTTCTGTAATAAATATGTAGCCAAAGTACATATTTTTTAACGGGAAAAAAAATCTGCAATGTCTTTAACTGAAAAAATGTCAAACCTAAAACAAATCTGGGAACACAAATTTGTGGTATTCAAACAAATCAGTAGGGATTTGACAAAAATTTGTGAGAAAAAATAAATATGTAGAAACATAAAACAAATCTGCATTTAATTTTGAGCGAAAAATCTTACGGAATAATATGAAAAATGTGTGGAAGAAAACAAATTTGAGACGGGATAATAAATATGTTTTCTCTGAACTATCAACAAATATGTGGTTCAGGAAAAAATATGTATTTCGAAAAAATAAATCTGTATACAGGTTTCTTTATTTTCGAGAAACGAAGGTGACTACAGATTTAGTTTCCAGATTTTTTCCATTAATTTTGAATTTTCATTAATGGCATTCTTGTAATATTTTTTTTTACAACTTCCTGGAGGGGCACTCTCGGAATTAAAAAACTATACTAACTCTCAAATCTTTGGTGTTATTCTAGTTATTTAAGCATTTCCCAAGGCTATTCTAGTTTTTTTCCCTTAGTATTATCTAAGTACAATTTCAATAATGTTTCCTATTTTTTGTAGTAAAAAAATTACTGGGAAGATGAGTTCCATGATGAAATCTACGCCAAATGGAAGTTACAAAATCAAATGACAATATGTAACCGCATCATCCAAAAACATCGAGACGGGAAGAAGCCTAAATACATCAGTGAAACAGGATGAGCTAAGCTATTGGAGAAATTGGGAACAGAGGAAGCAAAACAGAGGAGTGTATCACCAATGCACGAGCACACAGCAGGACCTTATGCTTTTGTAAAGATTGAATATGACATGGTATGATTTTCTTACATTTTATTTCAGTTCATGTTTATTAACTTAATCTCTAACTTGCTGCTCTTTTCTAGATTATTGATGC
This sequence comes from Anastatica hierochuntica, assembly GCA_900406275.1. Taxonomy (NCBI): domain Eukaryota; kingdom Viridiplantae; phylum Streptophyta; class Magnoliopsida; order Brassicales; family Brassicaceae; genus Anastatica; species Anastatica hierochuntica. The sequence continues at coordinate 23,477 of OVAN01003229.1, forward strand.
AGGTTCGGATGAACCCCCTTCCTATAAAGACCTTGTAAAGAAGAATTACGCCCGAAAAGATGGTAGCTTCGTTGATGATCTTGCAGAAGCCCTGGATCGGGAAGTTGAAGAAGTTGTTGATGAGCAATTACTAGATGGTGAATCACCACCTGCCAAAAGCCAAATTGCCTCAACAGATGCTACTTCAAATAAATGACGCCTTCTCTTGAACCTAGAGTACATCAAGGTAAGTTCTCATGTTCATTATTTTACTTCATTCTTAGTTTCATGTTTTGTATACTGTTTTGTGTGATTGTAATATTATGTAGTAACTTGAAAATAGTTTGAAATGATCCATGTGTGTTTTAGTATTTATGAAATAATTAGTTTGAATCTTACATCATGTTTACTTGCGTAATAGTTTCAATCTTGCATCTTCTTAGATATAGTTTCTTCTATGTGTTGATTACTAGTTATGTTCACTTATTTATGTTTTCCGTTTTCCATTTTTAGCGTGGTCAGACACGCAGAGGGACCATTTACGGTCTCGGTAGTGCTTAGTTCAAGGATTCCACTTCTTCTGAATCTATATGTGTCTCACTGCAGCGTAATCTTGACATGGAGGTGCGCATCACTGACTAGGAGATGCACACTGAGGCAGTCAAGGCAGATTTCAATGCCTTGAAGAATGATTTCAAAGAAGAGATGACTGCAACAAGATCCTCTCAATGCAATTCTGAAAGCTCTCCCAACCAAAAGTTTCAGATCATGTTGCATCAACTCAACCTCCAGCTACTGCTCAATGTTAATGTTATTCTCAAGCTCAACCTCCAGCTACTGCTAAAGATCAAGTTCAAACTCAACTTCAACCTCAACCTCAACTGAATAACCTCATAGACAACCTCACAAGGTCTCAACTATCAGATTTGGATAGGTGGCGTGCAAGAGAACTTGGTAGATCTTAGGTTTTTAATCAGATTACAATAGGTGGTAATGTTTTTTTCTTTTTTTTAGTTTCAGGATGTATAATACCTAATATATTAGCTCTAAGACTTTCTCTTAATGGTTTAAACCCAAAACATTGTGTAATATTTTTTTTAATCAACAAAATCTGCAATTTTAAAATTTCATAATTAGTTATATTTGAAGCAATTCCTATTTTTCTAATTTTTTGTCGTATAGCCACGAATTACCACGACTATTTCGTGACTAATAGTGTCACAATTTTGTAATACATATTTTCGCGACAAAAATAGTCACGAAACATTCCGTGGAAAAGCGTGGCAAGCCTAGTCATGAGACATTCATAACAAAATTGTGGCAAAATTTGTCACGATATTTTCGTGACAAATTCATGAAAACGTTTCCCACGACTTGTCACCAAAAATTTAATCCATGATCGTATAGTCACATTTCATTTTTTGTGACTTTTCGTGACTAAAACCTCAAGTAGCCATGAAATTTCCCTATAGCCACAAAAAAAAGCGTGGCTATACAATCTTTTTTACTAGTGGTACTTTAGTATCAAATCGATGAGGACAAGTAGTGCGCTATGGATCTACGGACTTTCGAATTTGCTAAGAAGAAGCAAATGTTGATGAGTTATTGGTTTTTATTAGAACGAGAGAACAAATCAGAACAGAGAACAAAGAAAAGATCAATGAAAGATAAACATTAGAAAAAATAGGAATTTATAGAGAAGCATAAACAAGGTTGCTAGGGTTCAACTTTCGAGTACAATTTAGCTTAGGTCTAGAACACAAGCAAGAATTTGACTCACTGCACTTTCAAGGCTCAGGGCACTATACTAGTTAACAACCAAGGGACTCACCTTTGGTTGGTTCTTCCAGACGACATGTATGAATTAACTAATTGTATATGATTAAATGTTCCGAATTCTAAATCGATCCACTTTTATTGCCTAAATAGAATTGCTCACCAAATACTAGTTCCAACAGTATGACAAGCTTTTAGAATGTATATTAACTTAAGATCTATTCACAAACTGGCCTAGTATTGCGTGACAACTAAGCTTTAATATTTATAAGCTTGTTTCCTGACAATCACACAATTTGCAAGTGCAAGGAAACGTTATTGCTCAGGGGTCAAACCACCAGGAGAAACTTATCTAAGTAGATTGATTTAAGCATTGGGAATACACGTTCAAGTCTAGTATAAGAAAATAAGAAAGGTTTAGTTTTGTCTTTTGATTTTCTTAAGATAATATATAGGAGAGCTAAACAAGAGAACAAACAACTTAAACGAATTCAATAAACTTAAATAAAGAAAGCAAGCATAAACTTAAAAGTGCAAACTTTAAGTTAACAATGAACTAAGATGATGGACCAAGGATTATTGTAATCAATTCACTTACCATGATGGTAAAAGACGTGTTAGTTCAAGTTATTAAGCATAAATCCAAAACCAAAGACATTACTAGCAAAACCAAAGACAATACTAGCATAATCCTCCATATTGATACATTCACTCAAGTCTCTCTTTTCACAAATGATAAATCAATTTGGAATGATTAAGAACAAGTCCATATAGTCATTAATCAAACTAGCAATCAATTCCCAACAGCTAAATTGAAATAACAAGAATTTTTTCTCCAAGACATTTCATCAAACACCTCTCAGGCGTAAAATGCATACAAGTCTAGATCTTAGTTAGCTAATCTAAAATCAAGCATTAAGCTCACCAAATCCTTTGGAACCTTAAGATTAACTTTTCCTAACAAAAATCTTACAACCTAAACTAAGCAAATCTCAACACCCAATGATCCATCAAGGAGACTACTCACACGCTTAAAGGAAACAAAAGAGAAGAAGAAATAGATAGCATGACCATAAATAACTTGGGTTTTGACCAGTTGGTCGATAGCAAGCTGCATTTGCGTTGTCTTGCTTCTTCTCTGCTCATTTGCTTGCACCATTGCTTCCACCTTCTCCATATGCTTTTGGCTCTTGATTCCCCCGTTTCTACATAATTTAATCATCAAGAATCCATCATCCAAGCTCTCAAGTTACTCATCAAAATGTTGTACCTACAAATGCAAAAAGATGTATGCAAATGCAACAATTCCCTAAACTAGACTTAATTTGGAAACTATATGAATTCAATCACTTAAATGAAATATGTCACCCTAATCCAACTAAAACAAGGATAAAATGAGCCTAAAATTTATTTAAAACCTATACACATCAACTTCTCCGGACATGTCCTTTGCTTGTCCTTAAGCAAACGACAAAGACCAAATCCGGAAGCGAGGTTTAAAAACAAAAACACATGCCAAAGTATGTCTAGAAAGACTTCTAATTTAACGTCCTAAAGAGTGGTAACATAATGCATAAATCATGAATACTTAATGTACTTCACCGTGCTCATCACAAGAACCATCTCTAGGAAACCAAGTTAAATATCCACATATCATCTTATTCACCAATCCCTTTACATTCAATTAAGCTTATGATATGCGGTCTTTACTTATGGCCAAGAATTCTCACTATACTTGTCTTGGAAACAAAAAAAGTAGCAAGACATATGGCAAAATTAAGGTATTAGCCGAACAATTATGCATACAAAGTTATTGCTTCCAGTAAGCCATTTAACCCGATTCCCATTAATTTCCTATACTTCCCTGATGTGTTTCCCTTCCTAAAGCTCTATAGATCGAACCCCAATTGCACTTTCTTAGCATGGTTTATCGATTTTTCCATTTGAGTTCATCAACTTCCTCTTTCATTTTCCAATAAACAATTAGGGACTTTTCCTTTCCTTCACTTAAGCTCTTTATTTTCTAGCATCTCACTTTACATTCTTTTTCATGCAGAACCACCTTTACTAAATCAAATCTTTGATTCATTTTTATTATGAATCCTCACTAGTCGGTCTCTTTTCTATTTCAAGCCTTGAGACTTATGCTAGAACTTGACATATTTTTTAATCTCTTAAACTCCACTCCTTAAATATATTTTTCCTTTTTCATTACCATATTTGCATCATTTCTAATTTAAGAACATACTTCTCAAGTCCTTAACATTGGATACACCAAGAATAAATCGAAAACCCATGTATGAATCAAACACACCCTTCTTAAATTCTAGTTGACCTTAAAATGAGGCTAAATCTAAGGAAGCATTAGACTTTGTCGTTCAAATTTATTTTACGCAAGTTTTTGCCCATGTGTGTATTTTCCAAAAGAGGCCTCACATTCAAATGATTAAGAGAGTCTAAAAAGAAATGTTTTGGCTTTTCAAGGTGGGGAACTACTCTTAGGATGAGAGTAGCCACTTTAGTTAAGAAGAGTGGTATAATAGGGTCAAAGCATAACTCAAGTGTCGAGTGTTTTACCATAAAGAGATCTTCAAGACCATAAGTAAGAAAAAACTAAATTCAATTAGGTTTTTCTTAGATGAGATAGGCTTTAAATTTAATATGCTTAAGTTGTCACAAAGAACTTCGAGAGGCCAATTCCAAGCATGAATTTTCCAAATTTCTAGATCGTTCAAGCATTATAATACTATTAATGAGGGCATTGAATTGTAAGCATGACTAAATCTACTTACAAGGCATAGTTTTGTATACCAAATGCAACCTATATTCTTCTAACCACCTAACATATTCACATGAATGCATCTATATTAACTTCAAAAATCAATGAACTTTTTTTTTGTTTTTCACAAAATTTAGCTATGTACAATGCATTTTCACAATGCATGACTCAAGGATGAAAAAGCAAAAAAAAAAAAAATGCTCATTAGTACTAAGCCCCTCCTCAATCTTAAACTTCACGGTCCCGGTGAATTTCAAACCGTGAAAGTGACTTTTAAAAACAATAAAAACCAAAAATATCAATGAAAGCATGAGATGGTATTCACAATGGGTTGTAGGTTGTACCTTCTTTTCTATGGTGAGCTTGGTTTAGTGGATTCTCCTCGCTTTGTTTAGTGCATATAGGTCTTGTAATTGGGGGTCATTTCTCGCTTTTTCTCTCAAGGCCGCCAAGGAATTGAGTTCTTCTATGGAAATTGGCGTGTTAGCTTGAGCTTCACTTCCTTCCGTCGCTCCACTTCCAATTTCCTCAAGTTTTATTTGGCGAGGTATCTCGACCAATCGTCTCTTCAAGTCTTATGTGTCTCAGTTTACTCTTTCTTCAATTAGCCTTCTTTTTTCTTGAAGAACCTTGAAGAGTTCCTTTTCATGCTTAGTCTTGGGGATGAAAAGGAGCTTTTTCGCGGTGGTACTTGTCCCTTTCACACTTAACTCCTCTTGGACTCGAGCCATCCTTGTCTCTCTTAAATTTTCGTTTTTATCTTCTCTCCCCGAGTGTACGAAGATGACATTGTCCAATACGCCAAAGTTTGTTAAATTATTATAAAGGAGAACCACAAACATCCTTCTCACGGTCTTGAAATGGTTGAAAAGATACTCAATCTCTTTAGTCGCATTCTTCACCCGGATGAAATGCCAATTAATGAGATTGTGAATGCCCATGTGATCTCTTTCTGGGATTTCTTTACCTAATTGGACTTGTGCTCTCTTGAGTAGTGGTTTTAGGAATCCTCCAATGTAGATGATCGTTTGGTTTTTTTCCCTAACCCACTTCCCTTGGAAAGTCAACATATGGCGTAGGAAGAGGACCGCAATGTTTATATCTCTTCCGAAATCATCCTCTTCCAGAAATTATTTCCATTCCATAAAGGCTTCCTTCTGTCCTCGGAAGAGAAGAAATACTTCATTCTTGTCTCTCTCCATTCTCGGCCCTTGCAAAAATTGCGGTGGCTAAGAGCCTTTGTGTGTACCTTAACACCGGATTTCTTATCTTTGACAACTTGGGACTCTCATTTGTAAATGGCCCATCGAATATCATATCCCAAAATGCATTAATTCCCTTCCAATAGGGGAAAGTAACCCCATCTATTATAGGTAGGCTATACGCTACGCAAACCTCATATATGCTTATGGAATATTCTTTGTCCCTTATCTTGAAATTGAGATATGCTTATCTAGCTCTAGGTCGATTTGGCGAATGAAACACGAGGTTCATTGTGACAAGAATATCCTTCACCTATTTTTCATATGTTGGCTCAGCTATATCTACCAAGCAATGAAGATACATATTTTCTAAGAGATATCACCTTTTCTCATAGATTCCTATCTTTTATAATATCCCCTTGCCCAAGAACCTTGTTGGTTCGATGTGCACTCTTTCGAAGTGTCTTCGTTCTTCTTTCTCTTCTTCACTCAAAGTTGCATCATAAATTTTCAATGGAGGAGGAGGTGGATATTTCAGTAGAGGAGTTTATTGGAGGTCATTTCGTTGGTATCTTCTTTGGCATTGAAGCTCTTCTTGAAGTAGTGGTTCCTTTCGAAGTGGAAGCTTATTTAGACTTCCCTTTTTGTGATTTAACTCCCGTTACACTCCTTATATTGGTGATGTACATACAATTTCATGCATATTTTAGTGTGTTTTAGCTTAT
>OVAN01003230.1:0-29932 GCA_900406275.1 Anastatica hierochuntica
TCACATATCTAAAAGTCTGTCTTTTCCTGTTCAGAGATCTTGGGTGCATCAGGTTGCGATGCTCAGACCGGAGGAGACGGCGACTGGTGAGGCTCGGGAGACAATGACTCGCGATGAACGGTGAGAGACGAAGGCGGGAGCGCCTCGGGTGATGCTAACGGTTGTAGGAGGGCGGAAATCGGCGGCGGAAGTGGCTCAGATTTCGAGGGGGAGGCTCGACGACTAGGGTACTCGGGTTTCTCTCGGGATTCGGGCAGAGCTTCGCTTCGAGATTGTTTGCGACGCGTTTCTCGAGGCAATGACGGCTTTAAATAGAGCGGAGACGGAGACTCCCTTAAGATTTCCGGTTCGGTTTCCTCTGAATCGGGATTCCCAATCCGGTCTGGTTCGGGGATGTTACAATTCTCCCCCACTACATCGGGATTCGTCCTCGAATCCTGAGCGTTCTCCGATTTCCTTCCGGATTCCTCGAACAGTTCCGGATAATCCTTCTGCATTTCACTTTCTACCTCCCAGGTCTCTTCGTGGATGCTGCCTTCCTTCGAGCTGATCTTGACCAGAGTCACTTCCTTCCCTTGAATTTCTTTTACCTCTCTTGCCAGTATCTCCGATTGTCTGCTCTGCACTGAGAAGTTCTTTTGTAAATTCGGTGGCGGCGTAGGCAGAATAAGCTCCGGTTCTCTGACGACCTTCCTTAAAACTGAGACATGAAAGACGTCGTGAAATTTAGCCATTTCCTGAGAGAGTGCTAATCTGTAGGCAACTGCGCCTATTCTTTCGATAATGGGGTACGGTCCTATAAACCTTGGTCTTATCTTTTTCTGACCCTTCCCTTGCTTCCCTCCTTGGAAGTTCCTCATCTTTAAGTACACTAGGTCTCTTACCTCAAACTCCAGATCTCTTCTGCGATTGTCAGCGTAACTCTTTTGCCAATCATGGGCTTCTTTCGGTTGCTGCTTAAGCATCGCCACTTGTTGCTCAATTTCTTTAATGATTTCAAGTGCTATATCTCGGGTCTCCCCCACTTCGAACCAACACAGAGGCGTTTTGCATGGTCTCCCGTAGAGGGCCTCATAGGGTGGCATCCCTATGCTAGCGTGGTAGCTGTTGTTGTAGGCGAACTCTACTAGCGGCAAGTGCTTGAACCAACTTCCTCCCCATTCCAGTACACAAGCCCTCAACATGTCTTCTAGTGTCTGAATTGTCCTTTCAGACTGACCGTCTGTCTGAGGGTGATAGGCAGTACCGAGGTTGACCTTTGTCCCCATAGCCTTTTGAAATGCCTGCCAGAACATTGAAGTGAACTTAACATCTCGATCGGATACTATACTGACTGGGACCCCATGTAGTCTGACTATCTCGTCGATATACTTTTGCGCTTATTTGTTAGCACCATCTGTTTTCTTTACCGCCATGAAGTGAGCGCTCTTTGTGAGTCGGTCGACTATAACCCAGATAGCTTTCATACCTCCAATGGTAACTGGCAGCCCGGTTACGAAGTTCATGGTCACCATGTCCTATTTCCATTCTGGTAGTGGCAAGTCCTGTAGCAATCCACCGGGTACCCTACGCTATGCTTTTACCTGTTGACACGTTTGGCACTGCGCGACCCAAGTAACAACATCTCTTTTCATTCCGCTCCAATGGTAGAACCTTTTCATATCTCTGTACATCTTAACAATTCCAGGATGAACCGAGAACTTCGAGCAATAGGCTTGTTGTAGGATTTCCTTTCTTAGTTCCGGGTCATTCGGCACACAAACTCTATCTCTGAACATAACCGTTCCATTGGTTGACACCCGGTATCCGATTACTTCCTTCTAAGCCATGTCTGGAGTGACTCATCCTTACCTTGAGCTTGGCGGATTCTCCATAAGAGGTTAGCTTGATCTACGGCTTCTAATCTGGTCATCCCATCTTCTACTATGGTTGCACATAGGCGGAGACTGGCTACCAATTCTACAAATTCTTGAGTCTCCTTTGACTCGGCCACATCTATACTTCTGCGTCTTAGGGCGTCTGCTACCTGGTTAGCCTTTCCAGGGTGGTAAGCAATCTCTAAGTCATAATCTGCCAATAGTTCAATCCATCTGCGCTGCCTTAAATTCAGATCTGGCAGAGTGAAGATATACTTCAGGCTCTTGTGGTCTGTAAAAATCTGAACCTTTTCCTCATACAGATATGCTCTCCAAATCTTGAGGGCAAAGACAACCGCAACCAATTCCAAGTAGTGCGTCGGGTAATTTGTCTCGTGGGGTCTCAACTAGCGCGAAGCATATGCGATTACCTTCTCGGACTGCATGAGAACACATCTCAAGCCTACTCCTGAGGCATCTGTGTAGACCTGGTACGAGATTTCCACTTTCGGTAGCATTAGCACTGGCGTCTGAGTCAGGCGGTCCTTTAATTCCTTGAAGCTTTTGGTACAATCCTCTGTCCATTCAAACTTTACTCCCTTCCCAGTGAGGCGAGTCATCGCTTTAGCTAAGCTGGCGAATCCTTGAACAAACTTGCGATAATAGTCAGCTAGGACCAAGAAGTTGCAGACCTTAGTGGCACTGGTAGGCGTCAACCATTTGGTGATAGCCGCAATCTTCTCGGGGTCCACTGCAACTCCAGATCCTGAGACTACATGCCCCAAGAATCCTATTTCTTTTTGCCAAAAACTGCACTTGCTGAGCTTGGCGAACAACTTCTGCTCCCTCAGCGTTTCGAGCAGGTGCTGGGAATGCTCTTCCTTTGTCTTCTAATACACCAGGATGTCATCGATGAAGACTATCACACACTTGTCCAAATGCTTTCGGAAGACGTCGTTCATCAGCTTCATGAAAGCTGCTGGTGCATTTGTCAATCCAAACGGCATAACCACAAACTCATAGTGACCATAGCGAGTACGAAAGGTCATCTTCCGCACATCTTCCTCCGCAATTCAAATCTGGTGATATCCTGACACCAGATCGATCTTGGAGAACCAGGAGGCTCCTTGTAGTTGGTCCAAAAGCTCATCTATCCGCGGCAGCGGGTACTTGTTCTTGACAGTAACCTTGTCCAGTCCTCTGTAGTCGATACATAGCCGGAAGGTGCCATCCTTCTTCTTCACAAAAAGAACGGGTGCTCCCCATGGTGAACTTCTAGGGTGGATGAAACCTTTCTCAATTAGCTTTTCCAACTACTTCTTTAGCTCAGCCATCTCGGCAGGTGCCAAGCAATATGGTGCTCGAGACACAGGGGCCGTCCCTGGTTCGATCTCGATGGTGAAAGCATCTCCTCTTTCTGGCGACGGTCCTTTCAACGGCTCAAATACGTCCTCATACTGAGCGACTACTGGGATACCCTTGATCTCTACCGAGTCACCTTCCTTGGTGACTGTGATTGTGGCTATGAAAGCCTCGTTTCCTTTTCGCAGTAGCTCTTTTGCATGCAGCATCGAGATGATTGGCACTCCGGAGTTGGTCCTGACTCCTTGGAAAATTGTCTCTCCTTTGTCCCTGCAGATCTTCACTTTGGCTTGGCGACAATCTAGATCCACTCCATGGCGATCAAGCCAATCCATTCCTAGGATCACATCATATCGGCCCATCTCCATTTCTGTCAGATTACTTGCGAACACCTTCCCTCCTATGGCGATTGGGACTTCGATATGAATTCCGGTGGCTCCCATCTTCTCCTTGCCCATCGTTTCAACCTTTCGATTCCTTGGGACAAACTGACCTTACAAGTCCCATCTTTTGACCAACTGAGGTCTCACGAAGCTATTCGTAGCCCCGGAATCGAACATGGTATAGGCGGCTTCTCCTCCCACCATTACCGTTCCTACAGGAGGGCGACCCTAGTCACTCTACGGGTTTGACTCACTATTCGACTGACTCTTACACATAATTCACAGAACTACCAATTGACAGAGGGGGTTTAATAACATATCGGCGATAGGTTCGACTCCTTCGTAGCCCTCTGCTACATTGGCGGCGACCTCTGGTTCCTCTTGTTGCTCTCCCACTTCTGCTGCAAAGACCCGGGGTCATGGAGCCCTTGACGAGGAGGCAGCGGTGGTGGCAGAGGCAGGTTCTCCGGTTTTGTACACTCTCTCGCAAAGCGTCTGGGTTGTCCACAACGGTAGCACCTTTGGTCTCCTACTGGGTAACCAACTGGCTGAGGGGCACGAGATGGGTTTCCCATTGGCGGGTTGACACCCTGCGGATTCTGCCTGGGCGGGTTAGGTCTGATTGGGTTTATCCCTCCTCTCGACCTTTCTGGATAGTCACGATGCCTATGTCCCAAACGATTGCAGCCGAAACATCAGGTCCGAGAATCTACTGGATCGTTCGCCTGTCTAAAGGCACGGTTGAAATCCCTCTTGCGACCATCGAAAGTTGGGTCTGCTCTGGGCGGATTCGGCCTATTCTTTTCTTTTTCTTCTTTCAGTCCCCTTTCTTGATCGACTGCTTTCTCTACCAACTCATCCAAGTACTCGTAGCGCACCAACTTGCAGCGGTTCCGGAGTTCTATGCTCAGACCATTTAGGAATCTCCTGATCAACTCCTGCTCGTCCAGATAACGGCCAGCAAAACGGCGGAGACGGTTGAACTCTTCTTCCTACTGGCGAACAGTCAGCCGACCTTGCTAAATCGTCAAAAACTGGTGCTGCATGTTGTCTATAGCCTCACGGGGGAAATACTTCCTAGTGAACTGAGTCCTAAACTCTTCCCATGTCAGCTCATACGCCCCGCAAGTCTTAGCTACTATACCCTCCCACCAGACTAGGGCTTCTCCCTTCAGATATTGCACTGTCAGAGCCCGGCGGTACTCTTTTGGACAGCGAAGATGGTTGAATTTCTGTTCTAGCTTCCTTTTCCAGTCATCTGCAGCGATAAGATCAAGTTTCCCCTTGAACATCTCGGTCCCCATTTCTCTCAGCTGCCTGATCAGATCTCAGTAGGACGATTCCTCGTGGTAGCGGTTCGGCAGAGGTGGCAAAACAAATAGTGGTGCTCTGACTGGCGGCGAAGGCGGGGGAGGAGGCATGTTTACAGCTCGCTGAGATACCTCTCTGGCAACTGTTCTCAGACTCTGTGCCTGGGCCTGACTGGCTCGGTACCTGGCCAGCTCTTCTTCCAACGCAGCATTGACAACAGCTAGCCTAGCAGCTTCAGATATGGCATCCTGAGCAGCTCTGCGGGTGACAGATCCCGCTGTCTTCTGGGACGCTCTGGATTCACTGACAGTGTTCCTGTGCCCAGTCCCACTTTCTCCGATACTTTCCTGGGAACCTGCAGGTTGAGCAGCAGCTACGTCCTCAGCAGCAATGATGTTCTCAACAGCAATGACGTTTTAAGCAGCGGCAGCAGCGGGCACAACGCGGACCTGGTTACCAGTCTATCTTTTGGTGTTAGCCATCCGTAAAGATGAATACCCTTGGTTAGACTCGATCTCGCGGAAGGAAGGAAAGAACTAGCTATGACGAATTTAAACCGACTCCGACCGGTCTAGTGTTCTTTTTTCTTTTTTAATTTCCCATCCCCAAAAATCATTTTGGAAACCATTGAAAACCGAATAGAAAACCAAATTCCTAACCTATGCCTCTCGGGTCAAAATCGGTCTGGTAACCCTAGGCTCGGATACCACTTTTGTAACACCCGGTTCCGCCTCGTCAGGTTCCCCGCGCGTGTTACTGCCAAACCACCAGCACCTGGGTTCTCCCTCGTCAGGGTCTCCCTCGTGCGTGCTATCCGCAAAAGCTACACCGCACACCACCATTAGAGCATCTACGGGACTTAGTCCTCAAAATCGGGTTAAAACCGAATAACATTTGTTAAACCAAACCAACAAATCCATACCATAAGCATTATAACCAATACGTTCAACATGTCCAAAAGAAATAGAAAACCAAGTCTAAAATCAACAAAACAATTTATTAAATCAACTCGGGTCCCCGAAAACGAACATCGGACCCGTCATCGTCTTCCAGCTACTCGTCATGCTCACCTGCAAAACAAAGAGGAGGAGGGACAGGGGGAGAGAGGAGTGAGTGACAGGGGAATCACTCAGTGAGGAGCGGGTTGCTAAACATGCAACAACGCAGAAAGGACTTAGAATGCCTTCTAAGCCAGCATACAATTAACACCAAACAGGCACCTAATGTACCGCAATCAAACACCTGGCATTCAAATATGCCCTAAGAAAAGCCTCCAACACTCCATAACCCACATACCACTACAGTGACCGGACTTCCTTTCACTTCCACTTAACCGGTATATATGCTCTTGGGACTTCCTTTCGATTCTTCAGAGGCGATCCCAATCTCCATCTCACACACGCCAATCTCATACAAAACATCCTAAAACACTAAGGCAATAACTTAGACCTAGCATGCTCAATCAACAAACAGAACTGACTCAACTCTCAGACAGACTATCAAATAAGACGCGTTAATTCTATACTACCAGAGAAAACATCCTAAACCAGATCTACGGGGGAACATCTACGGGTTTAACTCCTCACCTTAGCCTGAATTGCAAATGATACGGATGCGGAAAGCTTCAGAACCAATTACTGAAATTCTTGACCTAGACTAAAAGAGAACCCATGTTAGACCTTAAACCGGGACCTGCCAAAAGAAGAAACTTTTCATTTATAGAAACCTGCCATAAATGGAACTTTCCCGGAAAGGAAACTACTAAATCAGGTAACCTTCCCAAAATAGTAACTTTCTTATAAAGGAAACTTTCCAAAAATAAAAACTTTCTAAATTCGGAACTTTCCGAAAATGGAAAGTTTCCAAAAATGGAATCTCTCAAACCCGAGACACGGAAAAACTACGGAAACTTTTGGAAACGCGGAAAACGAATTCCCGGGAGTGAGAGACTACCTCACAAACGACGGAAGCGCCATGGAAGCGCCTCAGATTCTCGCAAACGGCTACTCGGAGTCGCGGCATGAGCTGATCGACGGTAGAGGGTCTCGACCGACGGCGGTGAAGGCTCGGGAAGGCTCGCAGAGGATCGGATCAGATAGGAGATGCTAGCGGGAGGCTCGATTCGGCTCAGGAGGCGATCACGACAGAGATTCGGTGGCTGGAAGGCTTCGGTCGGGGGCTGGAGGCGATGAGCGACGACTGGAGATGGCATGGTGGCTTCAATCGGCGGCGATCGGGTGTACGTGTGTGGTTGCGACGCTCGGATCGGAGGAGACGGCGGCTGGTGAAGCTCGGGAGACAATGACTCGCGACGAGCGGTGAGAGACGAAGGCGGCGGCGCCTTGGGTGATGCTCGCGGTGGTCGGAGGGCGGATATCGACAGCGGAAGTGGCTCGGATTTCGAGGGAGAGGCTCGACGGCTAGGGGTCTCGGGGTTCTCTCGGGGNTTTCTCTCGGGATTGGGCAGAGCTTCGCTTCGGGATTGTTTGCGATGCATTTCTTGAGGCAATGTCGACTTTAAATAGAGCGGAGACGAAGACTCCCCTAAGGTTTCCGGTTCAGTTTTCTCTGAACCGGGATTTCCAATCCGGTCCGGTTCGGGGATGTTACAATTAGTGTGTTAGAAAAGTTTTATATTGAAAGTGGAGAGAATTGTACACTATTATATAAAGGATCATGAACCACTCTACTCAATACTAATTGGTTTTGAGTTGGAAACTCATAATTCCTAATATGGTATGTGAGCCATAGTTGACCCAACAGACGATTTTTTCACAAAATGGTTTCCCATATTCAAAATGGTTCGTATAAGTGGTCCGTTCTATTTTAGTCCGAGATGTTTTGTGTGTCCCGCTCACACCTCGAAGGGGTATATTAGTATTAGAGTTGTTGAGATATGAATATCTTACTTATATAATTTTATAGTCTCTTGAATATCTTATTGTATATTGTATCTTCCTAAATCTTAAGAGCTATCTCTGCTATATATGTAACGTCTTTGGCATCATGAATATACAAGTGATTCACTCAACTCTTATTTGGTATTAGAGCATGTTATCTGCCTCTAAATTCATTTTTTCGTTCTCTTCCTTTTCTTTTTCTCGTTTTTCGTTTTCTTTGAAATGATGGTTGAATCCTCTTCAATATCATCAACAACATCCAATCAAACAATCATTGTTAATCCCAATGATCCACAACATCCAATCCTCTAGGTTAACATGAGCTCTGTCACTCGATTGACATCAGCCAATTACATAACATGAAGCCTGCAAGTGTCTCTCTTCCATGATGGTCACAATTTGAAGGATTTTATCACAAATGATGCTCTTATTCCTTCTCCAACAGTGAAAATGAACAATCTTACCTCACCGAATCTTGCTTACACAACGTGGTGTAGACAAGACAAATTAATCTTCTTAGCAATGTTAGGATCAATTTCCATCGCTATTTAACCACTTGTATCCACTGCTGTTACCTCTCAAGATGCTTGGAACATTGTGAAATCAACCTATGGTCGGCCTTCACGTGGCCACATGAAGCAAATAAAAGAATATCTTACGAAAGGTACTGAAGGACAACGTTTTATTGATGAATATGTGCAATATGTGAAGTTGAAAGAAGACCAATTGGTGCTTCTTAGAAAGCTGCTGGATCATGAGGATGTTATTGAATACATTCTCGATGGCTTAGATGATGAATATCATGGGATTGTTGAGCAAATTAATGGTTGTGATCTCCCACCAACATTTGATGAGTTACGTGACAAGCTGGTAAACAGAGAGGATGCTATTATGTGTGCTTCACTAGTGTCTGTTTTTCCGACTACGACGAATGTTGCAATGCATAAGCCTCAGTCAAAGTTTTGTCCTTTGCATCAGCTATTCTATGTTACGCGTCAACAACATAACACTTATAGTTCTCGACCATAGTTCAATCCGAGAGCTCCTAAGCCATACCAGGGAAAGTGTCAAGCATGTGGCACTCACGGCCACAATTCTTCAAGGTGTCCATAATTTCGTGTGGTTGCTACTGACCAAGCTCATACATGTCAGTCTCATTTCCAGCCATGGCAACCGCGAGCTCATCACACGACTTTGAGCGCTTCTCCTGAAACTCCATCATGGTTATTGAACTCTGGTGCGTTCCATCATGTTACATCTGATCTGAGTAACTTGGCGCTTCACTCTCCGTATCCAGGCACTTAAGAAGTAGTCATTGGAGATGGCTCGGGTCATACAATCACTCATACTGGTTCTGCATTGTTACACTTGCCAACTCGTTCTATTGCTTTAAATAATGTCTTGTGTGTGCCTAATATTGATAAGAATATGATGTCGGTTCGCCAAATGTGTGCGGATAATAATGTCTCTATAATGTTTGATCCTTGGTCTTTTCAGGTGAGGGATCTAGTCATGGGGGCACTCCTCAAAACAGGACACACTTAGAACGGGATGCACAAATAGCTGGACTCGCTTTCTTCTTATTCAAAATTTTAAGTTCTTTCTGCAATAAAGACGTCAATGACACAATGGCATTCACGCCTTGGTCATCTTGCGTTTAACACTTTGAATTTTCTCTTATCTCGATATTTTTTTCCTTTTACAAATAAAGTTCCAACCCCTCTTTTGTGCAATTCATGTTCTATTAATAGAGTCACAAGCATTCTTTTGGGAAAAATATTGCCTCTTCCTCTCAACCTCTTGAGCTTATATACTCAGATGTTTGGACTTCTCCGTTACACTCTTTCAATGAGTATAAATATTACCTTTTCTTGGTTGATCATTTTACTTGCTATACGTGGTTTTATCCGCGTAAATGAAAATCGCAGGTTCTTGAAACGTTTATGTGTTTTAACGAGCTTTTTGAAAATCGTTTTCAAACAAAAGATTTTAATGTTCTATTCTGATAATGGGGGTGAGTTCCAAGTGCTTACATCATTTCTTTCAAAGAATGATATCTCACATAGAGCTTCTCCTACTCATACAATTGAACATAATGAGATCTCAGAATGCAAGCATCATCACATTGCTGAGATGGGCTTAGCTCTGTTATCTCATGCTCATATGCCTTTGGAGTATTGGTCCTTTTCTTTCGCTATCACTGTATACTTGACCAGCCGTCTTCCAAGCTCTCCTTTACAATCGAGTATCCCTTTTGAGCTTCTCTTTAATGAACAACCAAACTACTTAAAATTTCGTGTCTTTGGGTGTTTATGTTATTCATGGTTAAGGCCTTATTCTTCTCATAAACTTGTTTATCGATCTGCTCCATATGTCTTTGTTGGTTAGTCTTTATCTCAAAGTGCATATCTTTGTTTTGATACTAACTCTTCTAGTCTTTATGCTTCCCTACATGTTGAGTTTTTTGAGTCGTCGTTTCCTTTTCAGAAATCGAGCTTGCATGTCTCTTCTTCTTCTTCTTTGTTTTCAGAGTCTGCTCTAGATTCTTCTCCTCCAGTCACACTACTTCCTCACTCCTCGTCCTCTGTTCTGAGTGTGTTGCCCTCTGACGATGACTCCTCATCGGTATCTACTGTACCAGTGTCTGCCGACTCTGCAACAAATCAAGGTGAGGCTCTAAAATCTTTATCATTGTCACCTACTGCAGGAAATACAAAGAATCTCTATGTCTTTACATCTTTGTCAACAGAGTTGGTCCCTCTCTCTGTGGCAAATTCTGATGTAGTTTTCAATACTCACCTGATGACTAGTCGAGCAAAGAATCAATTTGTCAAGCCAAATCCTCGTTATGCGCTTGCGATCACTAAAGCTATTGTTGACTGATGTTATCGTATTTTGCATGATATATCCTTGCATTTACTAGAGTTTTCCTTGCGTTTTAGGATCTTTTAGAGTGTTTCAAGCCATTTTTTAGGAAAGTTCATATAGAAGTCTTAGATGTTGCATTTGTGCATTCTTCTCCTTCTTTCTACCCCATTTCAGGTCACCTTGAAGATCAATGGATGAATCGGGGACTCAAAAGCAAGAGCGGAACACTCTAGCACCTCGAAGAGAAGTTGGCGGGAAACAAGCTTATGGCTGGCGGCCCGCACCAGCAGTCTGAACCGCCAACCCTCTACAGACCTACGCTGGCGGTTGAAGCTCCTCTAGCTGGCGGTCTGCACCGCCTCACCAGACCGCTAGCAGTCTACAAATCAATCATGGCAGACAAGAGGCCTCTGGCTGGCGGTCTGCACTGCCTTCCCAAACCGCCAACAACCTTTATTTCAAGCAAAATCTTGGGTTTGACCCGATTTGTCCCGGATCTACCCGACCCAAATCCTTAAACTCTATAAATACTCTTCTAAAAACAAATAAAACCCTAAGTTTTTACATTTTCTAAGAACATTTTTTATGTGTTTGGATTCAAGAGAGAAATCTCTTTGTTTTGTTTAAAGTTTGCATCTTTATCTTCTTTTCTTCTTTCTTAATGATTGCTATTAGCTTTGCTTTAGATTCCATGAGTTTCTTGAGCATGTCTAGTGAGTAGTGATCAAGTGTAAGCATGGGTTAGGTTGATCAAGCTAGATCTAGGTGCTAATAATGATGCTAGAGGTTGGGTTCATATAGATTCACATAATTTAGAGATGCTTAAAGCTAGATTTGAAATGATCAATCAAATCCTATATCTCAAGGCTTTCACACCCGAAAGGTGTTCAATGAAATGCCTAAGAAAATCTAAATCATACTTATCATTCTTAGCCTATGAGAATAGATGATTAAGGTGCTAAGTAGGCTATTTGGCTTGTGTTTAATGATTGACAAATGCTAGATCACTATTGAGAGATTGAATTGATTTAAGATTTGTTGAATGGACTAGGATCATGAGAATGTACTAGTTGATCCTTTGCCTTGCCATTGATATGGGTTTCACTTCCCCAACCCTCACATTAAGTAGCATTTAGATCACTTGATTATAGGTCTAACTCATTGCTTGCATGTTTTTAATCCTTGTGTTTAGTTTATCTCTTTCGCCTAAATAGTTGAATTGAAAGCTAGATCCTTCCACTTTTGTTAAACTTAAATCATGACACTATTGATAGGATTAATTGCATGATTAGTTGCTCCTTGTGGATTCGATACCCATTACTACAACAACTAGCCTTGCACTTGAGGCATAGAGTTGAGTTTGGGAGTAAACTCGATTGAGAAACAAATTCTCACATCAAGTTTTTGGCGCCGTTGCCGGGGAGCAACAATATTAACCATTTAATCCACTTGAGTTTCATCCTTTTAAGTCACTAAATCTTGTTATTGTGTTTGTCCTTTTCTCATGGGTGTATGAACTTGCGAAGCCATGGTCCAACCAACTTAACTCCGCTAGTAGAGGACATCCAACATTTGGCAAGAGAAAATATAAGAGCAAGAAGGGAAAGAGAAAGAATTCAGTATTTGGAACGCTTAGGGATGGAGAATCCTCACCACATTGGGAACCAAGGACACAATTTGGTGATGATAACGAAGCTCAAGGAATCGGGGTTCGTCATCGAGAGCATCCTAGACCTCAACCAAATGCACCAAGGATTGGTGCCTATGATGAGTCCCACGTAAGGAGGTTTAGGACCGGTATTCATCCACCCGCGGTGATACCCAACAATTTCGAAATTAAGCATAGTCTCATAAGGATGATTCAGAACAACAAGTTCTATGGGAGACCAATGGAGAACCCTCTCGACCATCTCAATGAGTTCGAAAGACTTTTTCGGACTATAAAGATTAATGGTGTGAGCGAAGAAGTTATAAAGATGATACTCTTTCCCTTCTCTCTAGGAGATGTAGCCGCACAATGGGAAAAGAGCATCTCCACGGATCAAGTGTCTACTTAGGGCTCAAGTTGAAAAGGAGTTCATGACGAAGTTCTTTTCAAAGCAAAAGACCGCGAAAATTCGGAATGACATAACAAGCTTCAAACAAGGGTATAATGAGTCGTTTATTGAAGCTTGGGAACGTTTGAAATCCTATATCCAGTCTTGCCCTCATCACGGTGTAGCTAAGGATGCTTTGCTAGGTATTTTCCATAGAGGTTGTTTGGAAAAATATTAGAATTCGCTTGACATGGCAAGCAAAGGGAGCTTTGCCAACTTAAACGTGGAGGAAGGAGAAAAGCTCACTGAGAACTTGGCTTAAAGCGACCAAAGCTATGGTCGCGATAAGGATGGAAGCTATAGAGATGATTCTCGGTTGCAAGAGTTAAATGAGAAGATTGATAGGCTTACCAAGATGAACCAAAGATCCATGAATGTAGTGGAACACATAGAAGAAGGAAAGGGAGATGGTGATGACCAAGAAATTGGGAGCCAAGAAGACCTTTCCTACATTCAAGGGGGATACAATTCGAAGCCTTACAACCTTCCGTTTAAATATTGAAACAATAACCTTTCTTACCGAAACCAAGATGTTGCTAACCCATCAGATCAAAGCTACCCGATGCAAAAGGATAGGACACAAGGAAAAGGTCCAAACAACTTTCCATCGAAAGGACCTTTCAAGTTTCTCTCCAACTCGGGAAATTCATCTACTCAACCCCCAAAGGAGGACGAGAACACAACCCTCTTGAAGCAAGTCTTGGAAGGGTAAAACAAAGTCGCTTTTGATTTTAAGAAAAGGATGGGGATGTGAATCAAAATATTGATGGATTTTGGTGTAATCTAAACAAGAAGGTTGAGAATCTAGCCGCCCACATGAAAACTCTAGACAACCAAGTTGCCCAAATTGCTAGTTCTTCCAAGAACAGTGGTAAAAGAATCCTACCGGGTAAACCCGAAGCAAATCGAAAAGACTTTTGCAATATGGTCTTTGAGAATGCCACATTGGATCATCAAAGTGAGAATGTGGCTAGTGAATTTGAGAGGCTCCTTGGATGTAAGGTTGATAATGATGGAAATATCCGTTATCAAGAAGATGATGTGCTATCCCAAGAGGTTGAGGTTGAATGTGTTGATGAGATAATGGTCGTTGTCCAATCTAAATCAAGGAAAGAGACAACTACCCTTGTGAACGGGTCTTTGAGAAAGCCAAAAAAAGAGAGGTCGAGGAAGCTTTTGGTGATGAGGCCACAACTAAGGAAAATAAGCATGTAGTAGAGTTTCACAAGGATGCGGAACTCTACAAGCCAATTCTTCCCTACCCCCAACGATTCATTAAACAACAACTAAAGGAATGCTTCGATCTTCCGGTACATAAGGTGGATATTGTATCATCGAGGTTAAGGGAACTAGCTACAAGGAATCCTAAGCTCAAAGCTAGAATAGAGGAGTATGAGTTAAGGAAGAAGAGCCTTGAAGCGCTAGCTAGAAAGCATGGTGTGCTACCCCCTCTACCCGAGGTAAAAGTTCTTGAGAAAGTTATAAAACCCAGAAAGTTTGTGGTACCATGCTTGTTGGAAGAGGTATTTAAGGAAGAAGCTCTAGTGGACACGGGAGCAAGTGTCAATGTGATTTCATCCGACATGATCATCAATTTTGGGATCAAAGAGGTAATCAAGCCCACTTGTCCAATAGCTTTGGGCGACTCATCCATCAAGAAGCCCATTGGGAAACTCGAAAACTATCCATTGAGGATTGGGAATTGCATAGTCCCTACGGATTTTGTTGTTGTCAAGATATCGTATTTTGCATGATATATCCTTGCATTTACTAGAGTTTTCCTTGCGTTTTAGGATCTTTTAGAGTGTTTCAAGCCATTTTTCGAGTTTATATTAGGAAAGTTCATATAGGAGTCTTAGATGTTGCATTTGTGCATTCTTCTCCTTGTTTCTACCCCATTCAGGTCACCTTGAAGACCGATGGATGAATCGGGGGCTCGGAAGCAAGAACGGAACACTCTAGCAGCTAGAAGAGAAGCTGGCGGGAAACAAGCTTCTGGCTGGCGGCTTGCACCAACAGCCTAAACTGCAAGCCCTCTACAGACCTAGGCCGGTGGTTGAAGCTCCTCTGGCTTTCAGTCTGCACCGCCTCGCCAGACCGCCATCAGTCTACAAATCAATCCTGGCGGACAAGAAGCCTCTGGCTGGCGGTCTGCACCGCCTTCCCAGACCGCTAACAACCTTCATTCAAGCAAAATCTTGGGTTTGACGCGGTTTGTCCCAGGTCAACCCGACCCAAATCCTTAAATTCTATAAATACTCTTCTAAAAACTCATAAAACCCTAAGCTTTTACATTTTCTAAGAACATTTTGTATGTGTTTGGATTCAAGAGAGAAATCTCTTTGTTTTGTTTAAAGTTTGCATCTTTATCTTCTTTTAATGATTGCTATTAGCTTTGCTTTAGATTTCATGAGTTTCTTGAGCATGTCTAGTGAGTAGTGATAAAGTGTAAACATGGATTAGGTTGATCAAGCTAGATCTAGGTGCTAATAATGATGCTAGAGGTTGGGTTCATATAGATTCACATGATTTAGGGATGCTTAAAGCTAGATTTGAAATGATTAATCAAATCCTAGATCTCAAGGCTTTCACACCCGGAAGGTGTTCGATGAAATGCCTAAGAGAATCTAAATCATGCTTAGCATTCTTAGCCTATGTGAATAGATAATTAAGGTGCTAAGTAGGCTATTTGGCATGTGTTTAATGATTGACAAATACTAGATCACTATTGAGAGATTGAATTGATTTAGGATTTGTTGAATGGACTAGGATCATGAGAATGGACTAGTTCATCATTTGCCTTGCCTTTGATATGAGTTTCACTTCCCCAACCCTCGCATTTAGATCACTTAATCATAGGCCTAACTCATTGCTTGCATGTTTTTATTCCTTAAATCTTGTTTAGTTTATCTCTTTCGCCTTAATAGTTAAATTGAAAGCTAGATCCTTCCACTTTTGTTAAACTTAAATCATGAAATTATTGATAGGATTAATTGCGTGATTAATTGCTCCTTGTGGATTCGATACTCATTACTACAACAACTAGCCTTGCACTTGAGGCATAGAGTTGAGTTTGGGAGTAAACTCGATTGAGAAACAAATTCTCACATCATTGACACATAACCGAAAACGTATCAGCAAACTCTCAAGGATCCTCGCTAAAACAATTCAATGTGCAATGAAATAAACTCCCAAGTGAAGCACGTTACATGGAGTCTGATTCGACTAGATCCTAATTAAAATTTAGTTGGTTGTCGTTGGGTATTTTGGATCAAACGTAATGCTTATGGGTCTATTGATTGCCTCAAATTGAGACTTGTTGTGAAAGGTTACAATCAGCATCTCACCATAGACTATTTTGAGACTTTCAGTCTATAGTGAAGCATCCTACCATTCGCATAGTGATCGGCCAAGCTGTTGCTAGAGAACGGCTGTGACAATAATTAGATGTGAACAATGCTTTCCTGCAGGGTCCATAAATGGAAGATGTGTACATGGAGCAGCCACCGGATTTTATTGATCAAGATCGACCCGATTACATATGCAAGTTGAACAAGGCAATATATGGGCTTAAGCAAGTGCCAAGAGCTTGGTATACAGCTCTGCGCACAACATTAGAAGAGATGGGATTCTACAACTCAGTTGCTGATACATCTTTGTTCATTCTCCTTTGCGATTGGATCATGTTGTTCGTATTAGTTTATGTTGATGACACCGTTGTTGAGCAAAACATGTTCAATAGCTTATAGATATGTTGGCAGCTCGTTTCTTTCTAAAAGATATGAGTGCTTTGAGTTATTTTTTTGGAATAGAGTTGACAAGAACAACAGCAGGTCTTACACTAACACATATCAAGTATATTAATGATCTTCTTCATAGAACCAACTTAGTCGCGACAAAACCAATGTCCACACCAATAGTCAATAATCCAATCCTCACTGCAACGTCAGGTACATTACTAGATGATCCCACTGAATTTTTCTCTGTTATTGGAGGTTTACAATACTTATAGTTTGTGCGACCCAACATTGCATATGCCTTGAACAAGCTTTCTCACTATATGCATCAACCACGTACTGATCATTGGACCGATGTCAAGAAAATTCTCTGATATCTTAGTGGTACAAAGACAGCAGGTTTTTTCTTCTCTGCATCCAATCCATTCTCTGTATATGCATTCTCATATGGAGATTAGGTCGGCGACAAAGATGATTACACTTTCACAGGAGCTTACTTGGTTTATGTGGGAAAACATCTTGTTGTGTGGTCATCTAAGAAACAAAAGTGTGTTCCGCGATCATTAACTGAGGTGGAGTGTAAATCAGTTTCCACAACGGCTTCAAAAGTAGAATGGGTCCTCTCCTTACTAGCCGAAATGAGTTTATCTCCGTCTGAGCCTCCAATGATTTACTGTGATAATATTGGAGCAACATATCTATGTGCAAATTCTGTTTTTTATTCAAAAATGAAGCATGTGGTTGTCGATTATCACGTGATATGGGACATGGTTCAATCGAGCTGCGAGTTCAACATGTAACGTCGGTGGACTTTCTCGGGCCAAGTTTCTTCCTTTTTGACGCAAGATTGGTTTCTTGTACCTCGATCCATCTTTAGGGGGATATTAGAGTTGTTGAGATATGATAACTTCATATCATATCTTACGTATATAATCTTATAGTCTCTTGTATATTTTATTGTATATTGTATCTTCCTAGATCTAAGGAACTATCTCTGCTATATATGTAACGTCTTTGGTATCATGAATATACAATTCACTCAAATTTTATAATTAGTGTGTTAGAAAAGTCTCACACCGAAAGCGGAGAGAATTTTCCACTAGTATATAAAGGGTCATGGACCACTCCACTGATTGTCAATCGATTTTGATCAGTTGAAAGCCCATGATTCCTAATAAATAAGAAAAAGCATTGGACCTAAATTAAAGTTGATGAACGTGAAGGCCGAAATGGAGATAATCGGCTGAAAATGGCATCTTATAATATTCGTTGACGAACAAAAGACGGCGAACGTGAAGCGTCTTTTGTTAAAAGCAAATCGTATTTCTACGTATAACGCCAAAAACTAATGGCTTATCACACGACACAAATGGACCCTATTGTATATTGTAGTCATTTATTTTCTGTTTAGTATAGGTTAATATAACCCGAAATAAACTAAAGCATCGTCACCTTCTTATCATTTTGTAAACATACGCACGATTTGGATATTATAATATCATATATACATAAAGTATATAATACGTTAGTGTTGACATCAGTTGGTATAGCTTTTGCTTTTAAATAAGCATCAAAATATATTAGTAAGCACAAAGATTAGTAGGCGCCTTTATAGCATTACTTTATAGCCTTATAGGGCATATGAAATAAAATACTATCCAAAACATATGAAATAAGTAGATTATACCTTATAGGGCATATGAAATAAAATACTATGCAAAACATATGAAATAAGTAGTTTATAAATTTACAAAATTAAAAACATTTTCACTAAAAACACAAAACAACCTAATAGTATGCGATTGTCGTTCTAGTGTAATCATATGGACTTAAATTTCACAAATACATCTAGGTGATAGAAAATATTTTCTTTAAGAAAAGGTGTTATGAAGATGCAAGTAGTTGATAAATATATATATATAGTTTTGGTCTATTATAAACACGATTGGAATATTCAATAATGAAAACGAATTCAAAGGTTCTTATTCGGCACTTACGATTATTTAAGCATATTATTCAGGATGAAAAAAAGTATCAAACTTTAGATGAAAATATAAACATCAAAAGGAAGTAGAGGCAGCAAATCGGTTCATTGTGTTAAAGTGGGGACCGATTAATATTGTCCATTCTAAATCAAGAAAATAAAGATGATTACCTACATTAAAAATGTAATTGAATTTCAGAAAACATTGTAAGAAAATCTTTTAAAAGCTTTGATCCTCTACTATATATAGCATATTAAATCATTAAGAAAATGTTTATTAAAGATTCAACTTAGAGGATTAATTTAATAAGACATAGTGGATTCAAATTATTAGTAAACAAGAAGATCCAACTTTATAATATTTTTTCATTTCTCACTTTATTGGCTCCTCAAATGAATCTTTTATTTTAGTCGTCAAATCATACAATTAAAAAAAAAGGAATTTCATACAAGCTAAAAGGCTTTTTAATTTCGATGGCCCATACTTATACAGAAAAAGCCCATTAAATATAGAGTTAACTAGGAATATATTCATCACTCTCTCTAGTTGCTTACGAGTAGGTTAAGCAAATGTGTGAAGATAATCTAAACCATATTAGTGACTTTGGTAACTAAAATTTTATCTTAAATTTTACATTTGATGCTACTCTGGAACGCATATTTTGAAAAACTTTGTCATATAAAAAAAACTTTGAAATGTGCAGAAAGATCAAGAGGTCTCCAAGTAACAAGTTGCAGAAGATTTTGCAGCATCATCATCGAGCTCAATATCTCCACAAGTAGAGAGAATTGTTGCAAATATATAATCATCAACCTCAAATCCCTCTGCCTCCATTCTATACATTAGCTTCAATGCTTCCCTGCAGAAACCATTTCTCGCGTAACCCATTATCATTGCCTTCCATGAAACCAAGTTCTTCTCCGGCATACTGTCGAATACTTGAAAAGCTTCCGAGACAAATCCACATTTTGCATACATATGAATCAAAGCACTTCCCACAAAGACATTCGACAGAGCATGATTCTTTTTTGCTATGGAATGGATCGATTTGCCGATAAGAAGAGCTTCTGAATTAGCACAAGCTTTTAAAGCCGAGGAGTACGTAAACGGGTTTGGCTCTACACCTTCTTGGATCATCTCTTTCAAGAAGTCTAGCGCTTCTGATTCATGTCCTAAGCTCGAACATCCTGAGATCATAGCGGTCCATGAAACCACATCTCTAGATGGCAATTGTTGAAGAACATTGGAAGCATCACGGGATGCTCCGCATTTACAATACAGCCAAACCAAAGTACTTCCTATATAGACATTCTTTTCAATCGAGTTCTTGATGATCTGAGCATGAAGTTCTTTCCCCAACAATAAAGCCCCAACAGATCCACACGCCCTAAGGATGCTCACTACAGTCAAATTATTAGCAATCAAATGCCGCCTCTTCATTAACCGAAAGAGGCAGATGGCATCCTCACCAAAACCTTCTCGAGCGTGTGCAGCTATAATCGACGTCCATGTGACCGTGTTTCTATTGCTCATTCCATCAAACACTTTTCTGCAATCAGATATCTCCCCACATTTTGCATACATGTCCATCAGTGAAGTTCCTACAAAAACATCCTTCTTAATCATCTTTTTAACCACCAAGCTGTGTACTTGCCTTCCAAATTTTATCGCTTTCTCCTCACTACAAGCCTTCAAGATACTGCATACCGTAAACTCGTTAGGTAGAAAACCGTGATTCAACATTCCGGTAAACATGACTATAGCTTTGTTTCCATGCCCTTTTCTTGAACAAGCGGATATAACCGCTGTCCAAGATATCACATCTTTCTCCTCCATCATATCAAAAGCTCGTAACGCACTTTCTAATTCACCGCACTGGGCGTAAAAGTAAACGAGAGAACTCTCAACAATGAGATTTTCAACTCTAACTTTAATCATATTACCATGTACCTGTCTCCCAAGCTCAAACTCTGATTTTCTACTACATAGATTCAATAGACACACAAACATCCTCTCGTTTGTGAAACGGATTCCATGCTTCACATAGTCCTCAAACAGTGAGAAAGCCTCGTCATCAAGACCAAATTTCAAGTACCCATCTATCATGGCAGTCCAAGTAACCGTGTTTCGGTCAGGCATACTGTCGAACACTTTGCGTGCATAAACCAAATCACCAACTCTGACACAAGAACTTATCAAATTGTTACCAAAATAGACCTCTTGATCATCGAAACACTTCAATGCCATCGCGTGAACCTTTTTAATGAGTCGCATCCCACTGGAAGACTGAAGCCACTCCGCGAGTAGAGCGTAGTCCACTCGTTCGCTCGCGAAGGAAGGTAACGATTCATCACAATTCACATTCTCTCCGGTGAAATCTAACCCGAAGCAATCACTAACACCCGCATCAAAAGATGATCTTTTTCCGGAAAAGAGTCGAAACCCAGATAATCTTTCGTTCCTCTGTTCATCTCGCTTCGGTCTCGACTCGCTAATACTCAAAATCGTCGACGGTTTGAAGCTTCCCGTCACCGCCGGAATTTCTGAAACCCGAATATGAGGTTGAATTAAAGTTAACGAGAACATCGGCGATGGAGAAAAAGAGAGAGAGAGAGAGAGAGACAGAGCTTCAGATCTCCCGCCGCTAAAAAAATCAGATAAAGTTCTCTTCTTTCAAAAAATAAAACAAAGGTTTAAAACTTTAGAGATTAATCTGATCTTTGTAATTATGACGACAACAAATAATATCTCGGTCGGTTTCAATTCTTAAAGACGAGAGACAAATATTCACACGCCTGATTTTAGTAAAAAATAAAAAAAATTCGAACAACCAATGAAAATGAAGTACGTGTCTTACCACTTTCCTCTCTTGTCTTTCAACACAAACCCCTCTCTTTCTCTCTCCTGAAAACCCTTGAAATGCTCCACGATCCCACAAAACGTGTCACTCTAACTTCAATCTTCTTCATCAATACTCAGAGATTCTACTTCTCAAAGTTTTCATCTTTCAGCTTAAAATCTCTTCACTTCCGTTTCTGAGTTTTTTTTATGAAAGCAAGCAAACAGAGCTACAACTGAATCGGTTATGCTCTGAGGATTTTCAGATGAAAACACACATGAATCGTTTTTATTCTTTAAAGCTTTAGAACTCAAAAGTTTTTCGAAAACGGGTCCAAGTTAGGGGATATTCGTTTCCTCTACTTTCGACTCTTCCTCTTCCTTCTCCTAAAGGTTTTATATTCCGTCAAAAGATCTCTTTTTGAGATACAAAGCTTCAGACCCAAAAGGCAGAAGCAGAGAATTCAAACCCAATTTCATGAAACAGGTGAAACAAAGCCTTTTCTTCTCTTTTTGTGTTCATCTTATTTCCAATTTTTGGGTCTTATGGTTGGTTAATTATTGACGATGATGAATTAAAATTTAGTTAATTAGCTGATTGCTTTTCATTTCTTCTTGCATAATTTACGGAATATGTTTTTCTCATGTTTGTATATTGGAACATTTTGGGGATGCAAAAATCTCTGGAAAATAACTTATCTTTTCGAAATTGAATCTGTTTTCCACAGATTATTTTCATACTGATTCAATATTGTAATGCATTGTTTAAAGTCACTGTCTTTAGTCTCTGTTCTTTGTTTTCTTCTCTAAAGAGGTTTCTTCATCATCAATTCTCTAAATTGCAGGTTTCGATGAACAGATCATGTCTCTGCACTATCTTAATCGCCACTGCCCTTATCTGTGGTGCTTACTTCATCGGCAATGCGTATCTTGCTAACGAATTTAAAGAGGTAAGTAACTATCTTTTGTATTTGACATCACCGAAACTATAAATATGATGCTGTCTTTTTCTCGGTTAGATTGTTCGGCGATTTTGTTGCGGAATCAGTGTTGACTATGAAATGGTTGAAGAATGTTGGTTTTGTTGTCAAATAGTAGATGAACTAGTCTAATCTCAAAATAAGAGTATTCTGGTTTTGATTTATAAGACATTTAATCTACAGAAACTGCTAAGATGGGAGATCACTGATAATAAACATAACGTCACTGAGAAGATGCAGAACGCAAAATGCGAGGTTTGTTTCCTAAGAAGAATTCAAGTTTTCTTTGACTTTTCGTTACGAATTTATTTGATATCAGAGTTTATGGTTGGAACTTTTCACTAGAATCTTAATAAGCCAGTGGGTACTGAAGCATTACCGCAGGGAATCATCACCAAAACATCAAACTTGGAAGCGCAACATCTATGGAACTACAGTGACACAAAAAAGGTTGTTAAGTATTCTGTGACTCATGAAATATTTGTAAAAATTTCACTGTTTTGTTGCTTAAATTTTTGCTGTAAATTCCTTACTCGTTCTCTTTTTCAGGGAAGTTCAAACCGTTTGATGAGTTTGTTAGCCATGGCGATTGGAATCAAGCAAAAGGAGTTGGTCAACAAAGTTATCCAAAAGGTTTTGTCGTGTCTTTTACTTTTTCTCTTTGTAAGATTTTCGCCTTATTGTGTCTTTTAATGTTACAAATTGCTGTGATTTCAGTTTCCTCCTCGAGATTTCGCGGTCATGCTTTTTCATTATGATGGTGTTGTCGATGATTGGAAGCAGTATCCATGGAATCAGCATGCAATTCATGTTTCCGTCATGAATCAAACAAAATGGTCAGCTTCTAGCAATTCTTGAAATTATTTTCACGGACTTTCTAATAATTGAATGATGTTAATGTCACAGGTGGTTTGCTAAGCGATTCTTGCATCCCGATATAGTAGCAGAGTATGAGTATATATTTCTTTGGGACGAAGATCTTGGTGTCAGTCATTTCAATCCTCAACGGTAATCCTCCAAATTTAGGTTTTGTTTCTTTTTTATCATTTCTCGGTTTTCATATACATGATGATTAAAAAACCATTGTATTTTAGATACATATCTATTGTCAAAGAAGAAGGTCTTCAGATATCACAACCCGCTCTGGACACTACAAAGTCAGAGGTGCATCATCCTATAACCGCTCGTCGCAAAAACTTAAAAGTTCATAGGCGGATGTATAAAAACAAAGGTAGTGGGCGATGCGATGACCATAGCACCGATCCTCCCTGCATCGGGTAAAATTCTTTTAACAAATTTTACGAAATGTTATCGAAATTATTTTTCTCTAACAACAAGTAACTTGGATTTGCAGGTGGGTAGAGATGATGGCACCTGTTTTCTCTAGAGCAGCATGGCGATGTTCTTGGTATATGATTCAGGTAACATTTGTATATGTATCTCTCAGCTTTTGGTTTCTATTTCCAGTTTTTGTTTGGGTTTGTATTCCGCATGATAATGTCCCATAAAGAAATTTGTTTTGGTTTTGGTTCTGACTTGGTTTGGTTTTGTTCGGTTTTGATGCTTTCGTTTATCTCTGCAGAACGATTTGATCCATGCTTGGGGTTTGGATATGCAGCTTGGTTATTGTGCTCAAGTTGGTTTCTACTTCTAACTTTTTAATTATTTTTACAGCTTCTTAACCGGTTTTAAGAAGCCTTTACTTCCTTGGTTCGGTTTCTCGTACTTAACCTATTCTTGGTTGCGGATAGGGTGATCGGAGGAAAAATGTAGGTGTTGTTGATGCGGAGTACATAGTACACTACGGTCTGCCCACACTTGGCGTTACTGAAACCTCTTTAAGCTCTATGCGGAATGAAACAAACCTGAAATCATCGGTACACAAAGCCTCTTCAAGTGTTTGTATATGTTTTCTTGAAGCAGTACTGTATAATTTTCTAACCATTTGGAAGACTTCACAGGAACCAGCAGACACTCGTGAAGTGGATAATAGACCAGAAGTGAGGATGAAATCATTTGTAGAGATGAAGAGATTCAAGGAACGTTGGAAGAAAGCAGTGAAGGATGATCGATGTTGGGTCGATCCTTATTGAAACCGGGCGGTTTAAATAAACCGAATCGAACCAAACCGTATTATGTTCACAGTTGTTCTTGTTGAGTATGTTTTTGTTGTCCAGTGTATACCATTATTTGGTACATAGGATTTATTTTATTGGGGGGAAAATTGTGATGTATTTATGTGTTCTTTGATGGACCACATAGTTTTCATTTTTGTGTGTAGTATTATGTAAAACAGAGAAATTTAATACAGATTCATTAGCCCCTCATTTATCACTAAATTGGTGTTGGACAATGGAACTAAGCAACTACAAAACAAATTGTTGACCCGAAGAAAAAAGCAATCATAAATTGATTTTTGTAAATTTAAGAAGATAAAGGGTTTACTTTTACAATATTACTTAAATGGTGTAATCATTAACACGTATTAAACTTGATTTTATTTGTAGAAATTATGGTGCTGATAATAGCCGCAAGTCATTAAGATTGAGGAATATATTTTCACAATCATAGGATGATGACTTAAATTTTGTGGTTGTCATGGTCTTAAAAGATTTATTTCAGTAACCGTGAACAGCTGGACCTAAGAGTGCTTGTAGATCTGCCATCAATTTTCCTCAATGCTCGATTCTTGTAAAGTCCGTATTCAGAAAATCAGAATAACAGTTGAAATTTGGCAAGCTTTATAGTTAGAATGAGTCGAAATCATAGGGATTTTTTTTTATAAAAATGGACAAATAGGCCAGATGAACTAGACTTGGCTAAGGGGAATCTGAATATCTACACTCTTTAGTGAACTTGAGTTTGGTTTCAGCTGAACAGTACTGGACTGGACTGGACTGGACTGGACTGAACTGAATGACTAAATAAAAAAGGTAAAGAATTTGTGATTTTCTGATGGACTAGCAGGTTAGTTTGACTTTGCAGACTTTTAAGACCAACTAGTCAAATTCATATAGGATGGTTAAATCCGAACTACCTGGCTAGCTCAGAAAAGAAAGTTATTCTTGTCAGATACATACATGTCCAGTCGAATTCGGACAAGCTTGTCTGCAATTTGCAGACGAGCCGGATAACTTTTGTTGGGAGGATTATCGTTGAAGAAAATTAGCGAGAATGGTTGTGTGATCAAGATGTGTGCGGGAACGGTTATTCCTTGGAAGGATGCGCATGGGAAGTTATTTTGGAGCGGTTTTTCGGCCAAAACAGTTTGAACTTGCGTATTAAGTTACAAGGCGGTTATTTCACTCATCTTTTCACGAAACTAAGATTTGATAGAGAAACTTGAGCGATTTGAGAGAGTTGGCCAAGAGAGACTGAGAATCATCCTAACGTTGTGTTATGTCCATCAATTCAAAGATTCGACTAAGTCTGTGTGACTGATCCGAAAATTAGAGCTGGTCGTTGGGAACGATATGACCCTTAATTCAAGCATCAAGAGGTGTCGGAAACTGATCATTTAATCTGATCAATCAATCAATCAATCAATTCGACAGACTAAGGTGAGTTCGCGAATGTAATCACATGATATGATTGATTATGTTAAAGTCAGATGACCGTAGATTGCTTAATAAATTACCAAAAGCCGAATGTTTCCTTGATGGTTATGGTCGTTTGTCAAATGTTAATTGTTTATAAGGTTGGTAATCGAGTTAGTTGATGGTAAAGGGCCGAAGGCCGAGTTTATTAATGTTAAGGACGATGGCTACATTAGCTTGATCAAAGTTGGAACAAAGTATATCCGAACATGAACTTAGTGAATCTAAATATGAACTGAATAAATGTGATTATTTATGTGACTGGTGGGATGGGATGATTGATCTCACTATCATTTGCTTATGCATTCACTCCGACTGCATGTACTGAGCCCGACCGTGAGGGCAGTCTAGATGGTTGAGAAGCTCACGGAACTAAGGCTGGAATGGTGGACTTTTAAGGGTGGATGGTTAGGATGATACAATGTAATAACTTATAGCGAACTAGTTATTGTATCTAGATCTCATCGGTTATTTATGCTAGGTTACTTTGATAAAAAGATTTGTCTGAAATATAATGAAACACGCAAATAGTTAAGTAAAACCAAACTAAATTGTCGCAAGTTGGTATGAGAGCGTGGTCGATTTTAGAAAAATGACTAGCATAGTGGATTAATGGAGAAAAATTCATCCTTCCAATGCCAAGGTCTTGAGGTAAGTTTGTTTCTGTTTGGAATCTATGTCCATTTATGTGTGAAAAATCCACCCTTCCAATGTCAAGGTCTCACGAATAGGCTTCTGACTGTTTCGCAATCACCTATGGCACCACTCCCTACTACACAACTTGTTGATAATGAACCAATGGTGGTTAATGTGGGCGAATAGCTTTGTAGCCAAGAATTTATTCTACTTAAAGGTGATGAATCATATGCAGCTAGAAACGAGTTTCTTTTATGGTGGTTTTGACCTTGTTGAGGGAGATGAATGGAAAAGCCGACATAAGAGGAACTTCAATTCTATCAGTTGTCCAGAGAATTATAAGCGGGACATAATTTTCCATTATTTGCAAGGAGATGCGCACACACACTTGGGTGGAAAGTTGTGTCTTCTTGAATAGAGAATCAAAACTGTATCTGGGAAATGTTCTGCGAACTATTCCAGTCCAAGTATTTTCCGCCATAAGCGTTTGAAAAACTTAAAGAGGCTTTCCTGGACTTACATCAAGGAGATATGGATGTGTGGAAATATGAGACTAAGTTCAACAGTCTCAAGATATATGCTAGAAAGAAACTTGAAGATGAGAAGATTCAAGTCCACAAATTTATACGAGGGCTTATGATTAGGCTATACAACCGTTGTTTGGTTCGGAACTATGTCACAATTGTCAAGCTGGTGGAGACGGTAGCTATGTTGGAAAGTGAGTTAAGTGATAAAAATAAGATGCATGGTGTGATTTTATAGATAATTGGTAGTGAATAAATAGTTTGGGAATGCTGCTGGTAAGAAGAGGAAGTATCACTTCTAGCAAGTCAACTGTTGGACGCAGTGCATATCCAACTTATAGAAAGTGCACTTATTGCATGCTTTACTGCTTCTGGGGCGTGCCACCGTTGTGGCAGTTTAGCCCATAAGGTCCATGATTGCTCATAAGAGGACTGGAGAGCTAAGGTTCCAAGAAAAAAATGTAAAAACAAAGATATGTTATAATTGTGGGGAAATTTACCACTGCAAGTCACCTGTCTGAAGCTGGTGCAGTCCGGGAAACATGAAATTGATGGATTTCCACCATCACCAAAGAAGCAAATGATCATGTCTCGAGCGTATTCAATGGGATAAGGGACTAGCGACCCAAACACTTCTTGTCTGATCACTGAGGAGTTTCATATCCTTACATTTTAAAATTTATGTGTGAAATTGCCTTATTCTATAAGGGCTCTTAGCATTCTAGGTGAATTTATGGGGACGTTAAACATGGGTGTTATGGCAAGCCATGTTTTATTAGAATCCAAAGATTTATTGCCTTATTATCCGGAGATGGTTGAGACATGAAGTAACATGTGGAGCATTTCAGGATCGTTAAGGCCACAGGTGGGAAGACCATATTAATGCTGGAAAATGCTCCTGATGTCTCAGTCATAATAGACCATGAGAATATGCAAGCTGACTTAGTAATTTGTCCAGTGGAAAAACTATGATGTGATCTTGGGAATGGACCAGACAGTCGAAGGAATTTTAGAATATTATGGAATCAGTCCAACGTCCGGAAGCTTGATTATCTTGACAATGCAAGCTAAGAGGTTGATTGAAAAGGGTTGTGAAGCATACTTGCCAAAATAAAAATTGTGGAAGTTGATCTCAATATTGAACTAAAGGATATTATGGTGGTAAGGGAGTTTGAGGACGTGTTCCAAGCGCTAATTGGATTACCACCAGCATGTTTGGACCCATTTACTATTAAGCATGATCCTAAAACAACTTCGATTTTTAAGGTATCTTATTGGATGACACCAAAGAGACAACTAAGTTAAAGAAAAAACTAAGTGAGTTGATGGAAAAGGATTTTGTAAGACTAATTAGTGTACCGTGGGGTGAACCAATACTACTTGTCAAGAAGAAAGATGGTAGCTTCAGACATCGATTATCGCGGCTTGAACAAAGTGACAGTAAAGAACAATTACTTTCTTTTGCAGATTGATGAGTTGTTTGACCAGCTCAGAGGGGATACTTAGTTCTCTTGGATAAGAGAGTATTTGTGGACTCGAAGAAGAGTTAGGACATAACATAATAGCCAAAGAATATCAAAAATAAGAAGTTCCCTTGGACTGGCAGGATACTATACACGATTTTTGAAGAACTATGGGAGTATGGATCAGCCGATAACCGGATTGGCTGTGAAACATGTCCCTTTTACCTGGTCAGAAGACTGTGAGAAATGTTTCATACGCTGAAGGAGATGCTTATGAGCACTCTGATCTCAGAACTGCCAAAGTCGATTGAGCCTTATGTGGTGTACAAGGATGCATCACAAAGTGGAATGGGTTGTGTACCGATGCAAGAAGCCTTATGTGGTATACAAGGATGCATCACAAATTGGAATGGGTTGAGGATGAGTATGTACCACCCCCACCTTATGTTCCTAAGCCTCCATATCCTTCCATACCTCGTCAAAAGATCAAGGAACGCAAGTACGAGAAGCTGAAGAATCTCGTTAGTGAGTTACATGTGCGATTGCCTTTCGTTGAGGCAGTCAAGATGGTACCATCTCTTAAGAGGTACATGAAGGAGATTCTTTCATATCGCATGACATTAGAATGCGGTGTTTCAGTTCTTATTGCAGAATGCAGCGCGGTGCTTCAGAACATAGCACCAGAGAAACGCGAGGATTCTGGTCCTTTTGTGTTGCCTTGTAAGATCGGATCGCTTACCTTTAAGCGATGTCTTTATGATTTGGGGTCAGGAGTTAGCGTGATGCCACTCTCGGTGTTGCAACGTCTGAATTTGACTAACTATAAACTCATGAGAATGTCTTTGGTGCTTGCAGACAGGTCTATTCGAAAACCTGTGGGTATTCTTGATAACATTCCCGTAGGATTTGGAGAGGGATATGTTTTCACAGACTATGTTGTCTTGGAGCTGGAAGAAGAACCCAAGGATCCTATTATCTTTGGGAGATCGTTCTTATCTACTTCGAGAGCCATGATTGATGTGCAGAACGATCAGATAGATCACCAACTTGGGAAGTTGACTATGAAGTTCAACATCGAAAAATCCATGAAGAAGCCTACCATTGATGGACACAATTTTTGGGTTGATACACTTGTTGATGTGATAGAGGACTCTGCTGAGGAGCTCTACACCGAGGATCCATTACAGGTAGCCTTAACTCAAATTGAAAGTGAATATGGGTTTTTGGATGCAGGTACTTTTGAGGTTGCTGAATTGCTGGATTCAGCACCCACTGTTGAGAAGCATGTCGCGTTTATCAAGCTCGAGGAGCCATCCCCTGCGACATCTTCCTCAGTAGTGGCGAGCTCGAATGCTGATTGGAGCGAACTGAAAGCTCCAAAAGTCGAGCTCAAACCA
>OVAN01003231.1:0-29932 GCA_900406275.1 Anastatica hierochuntica
TTTGGTGCTGGTGGTTATTGCGAAAGATTTGCTCGGTTATCAACTTGATAACATCCGGATCGAGAGGTCCGGGTGTTACAGTTTCAGGGGAATCTTAGGCTATAATGTATAGTTTTCCGTTCTTTAAAGCATTCAAAAGATGTTTAGATCACTAGCCATGGGCCACCCTACACGATCGCGTAGGATTTGACTCGAGTTACAAATTCACATACAAATTTTGTTGACCCGTGATCTAGACATTTATACAAATCTTAGGCTATATTGTATAGTTTTCCGTTTTTTTGAGGATAGATGTCTAGATCACGGGTCAACAAAATTTGTATCCTTGTGTGAATTTGTAACTCGAGTCAAATCCTATACGATTGTGTAGGATGGCCCATGGTCAGTGAGCAATTTGGTGGCGAAGATCAAGATTATTAAGCATACATTAATACTTTTGGGAGAGCTTGATATGAATTACAGGGGAAACAAAATTTTGTGGCCGAGTTGTACTACTAAACGTTTTAAGTTACTTATTCTACAACTGCACATAATTTGGTAACACAAAACTGACATCGTCTTAACTTATTTCTCGTCGTGATCATCAAGAGAGAGTTAGAGATAGCAACATGTCATGTTGGGCAAAATATGTATGTGAACTTTTTTTTTTATCTTTATTAATCTTGACATGGAAAACAAAAAAAGGTATGTCTATGCTTAAAAAAACTATAGGATATATTATGAGAACTCAGGAGTGAATATACAAAGATAGAACGTTTTTGTTGTCTAAGTGGTTTGCGATTTGAGTGAGAGTATGCTCATCCTACTAGCTAGGAGCTTCGGGATGCTTTTTGAAAGAGGTTTTCGATTCCTCTGTAAGGAAGTGTACAAAGTTGCTTGTTGTAGGTTGTGAATTGTAAATGGTGTTATCTTCTTCGGCATGGATTGTTTATCGTTGTTGATATTTGTGGCTCCGTAAGCAATATAAGAGTTTAGTTCGTGGTGCTTCTCCAATAATCTCGAGTAGTTTTGTTCAGCTCTATTCCTCCAATCGATTCGCTCTCTAAGTGATATTTATCTTTAAAGATTTTTGTGTATGTGTTCCCTTTGAATTTTTTAATTTTGTTTAGAATTTGTTACCTTTAGTTATTTCTTTTTCCATGTTTTGTTTATGACTTCGGGAGTTATCTCTTAAACTCGCAGACATGTGACTCTAGATTAGGATTTTTCTAATCGCCGACTTAGGATTTCGGGGTTGGATTTTTCCAATTGTCGACTTTGTTTCCGTCTTTCGTGTTATCAATAAACACTACAAGAAAACAGACGAATTCCTACGGAGCATTTCGTCGGAAATTCGTCGGTATAAAGTTATTCCGACGAATTTCCGATGAAACCGTTTTGTCGGTTCCATTTCGTCGGGAAACAAATTCGCCGGAATTTCGTCGGAATCTCCGACAAAATTCTGACGTAGTTCCGACGGACATTTCCCGACGAAAATAGCCGTGAGAAAACTCGTCGGAATTTCGTTGGTAACAATTCCGACGAAATTAATTACTCCGACGAATTTCTGATAAACACCACCGTCAGTTTAGAATTCCGACGAATTATACCGTCAGGAAAATATTCCCGACGACATGTTTCATCGGGAAAAAATTCCGACGAAGTGATACCGTCTGGAAAATATTCCGACGAAGTGTTTCGTCGGAATATTTTACCGACGATATGTTTCGTCGGAAATTTTAGAATTCTGACCACCTCCGTTCGTCGGGAATTTCCGACAAAAATATGTCGTCGAAAATAATAATTAATTAAAATTTAATAATTATTTATTTTAATTATTTGATTAATATTAATAAAAAAATAAATATTACTATTATTTTGTAATAATTATTTGTAATATTATAAATAAAATTTAAGATTAATTTACAGAAATACACTTAAAAGGAAAAGAAATTTTACATTTACACCTGTCTTTTAATAGTTCTCAAATATACACCNGTAAAAATAAAAAATTTTCAAGCAGGGGTATTTTTGAAAAACAGACAATACAAAGGTGTATTTTTGTAAGTCTCCCAAAATTTAAAATTAAAATCATATTTATAAGTAAATTAGTAATATTTATTTTTTTATTAATATTAGTTTTTTCCAAAATTAATATTAGTTTTATTATTACAAAACAATAGTAATATTTATTTTTTTATTAATATTAATCAAATAATTAAAATAATAGTTTTATTACTAATTTTAAATATTACTAATTTTAAAT
Organism: Anastatica hierochuntica; assembly: GCA_900406275.1. Classification (NCBI taxonomy): domain Eukaryota; kingdom Viridiplantae; phylum Streptophyta; class Magnoliopsida; order Brassicales; family Brassicaceae; genus Anastatica; species Anastatica hierochuntica. The sequence continues at coordinate 2,246 of OVAN01003231.1, forward strand.
AATTTTAAATATTACATATTTATAAGTAAAATTAGTAAATTTTAAAAAAAAATTTTGTAAAACTTATAAAATTAAATATTTGTCGCTGAGCTACCAACATGAATTCGCTAATACCATTTGCATATTCTTCTGTAAGTAAATTAGTTGTCTGATCCATAGCAAGTTTATCCATCCACGAACGAAAATAATTAGGGGAAGCCATATATGTGGTTTTTTTGTTGTTTTGTTGTTAATGAGGGTGAATTGTATTTATAGGTAAAAATGAGCGGAATTTTCGACGAAATTCTGACGAATTACCGACGAAATTATTTAAATATCAAACGTTTATATTAACGTTCATATTTTCCTTCAGGAATTCGTCCGAAATTTTCGACGAATTTTCGACGAAAATAATATTTTCAGACAACATATTAAACGGTCATAATTTTCGTCGGGAATTCATCTAAAATTTCCGACGAACATATTATTTTAAAATAGCTTATTAAACGGTCATAAATTTCGTCGGGAATTCATCTGAAATTTTCGACGTATATATTATTTTAAAACAACTTATTAAATGGTCATAAATTTCGTCGGGAGTTCATCTAAAATTTCCGACGAACTTCCGATGACCGTTTAATTTTCAAACGGCTAATTAAACGGTCATTAAAATCGTCGGAAATTCGTTGGAATTTTCAGACGAATTTTCGATGAATCTCACAATTACCTTAACGGATATATTTTTCGTCGGTTATTCGTTAGAATTTATGTCCGAAAAATCTGTTTGTCGATTATTTGTCGAAAATAACTGACGGAACATATTTCGTCGGAATTGCATCGGAAAATGTCGACGAAATCCCGACGACGACTCAAATTTATACTTCGTCGGGATTTCGTTGGAGTTCCCTTCAGATTTTTCCAACGAATTTGTGTTCGTCGGAATTTCCGTTAAAAATTACCTTATTTTCTTTTCTCGTAATAAAACAAATGTTAGATGAACATGAAAAGGAATATAGAAAGATGAGGAGGGAGACAAAGAAGAAGCAGAAGCACTCAAGCACATGCCTCCACATGATGATTTATATTTCGAACAACGTCAAAGCCATTAATGTCTACATTCTGACTTTACATTTCCTTCTATTTGATACAATTAAACAACTGTCAGTTCTCTAAATCACGTTTACTCTAATAATTAACATAAACTATCAATCACATAACATTACATCAACTTTTCTTCAATAACACATCTTGTGAATTATTGTTGGAAAATATAAGTTTATTTTTAGTCGATTCAAATACATAGATATAACATACATTTCAATGAAAATTTTCAAACTCCTCTTTAATATCTCTTTGAAAATATCTTGGCGTTCAAACCCTTTTTCTTTTTTAATGACGAAACTAATATATTATAATGATTTTTTTTTTGATAACTCTGAATAATCTCAGACCAAAGAGGTTCAACATAATTTCTAGGAGACAGTCGTCCATGGATAGATTCGTTCTTTGAGTTTGTAAGTATACCGAAAGCAAAGGCCTATAATGTTTGTTATTTTGGTCACATTTATCAATTATCTTCGTCATAATGACATGGATTCAACAATTAGTACGTAATGAAATCATTTTGACATTATAAACTCATAATAATAGATTAGAGAAAGCGGGAAAATTGGAAAATAAAAGCATGCAAAAAGATGTCACGTGGAAATAAATGAGAAGGTTCAACGAAAGAAAATTGCAAAAAGTAATACGTTCATCAATAAGAACTATACTATAAATACTATCACTAGCCAAGTCGCTTCTATGTCAACGTAGTTTAAATACATCTCAAAGAGATTCTTAAGAGAAAGAGAGACAATGGATGCTAAGAAGTTGTTAGTGATTGTTTTGAGCTATGTAGTTGTTGTATTACTTATCACCGGTGATGCCACGGTGGTTCAAGCTTGTCTACCGTCAAGCGGCGCTTCTGGAGTTCCGAGCAAAGCTCAATGAGCCATACATCGGAGTTTTCGACACGTGGAAGGGCCAAGATTGCTGCAATGGCTGGTATGGTGTGACCTGCGATCACCATACCCGCAGAGTAGCGGGTATTACCCTTCGTGGAAAATCGGAAGATCTGATTTTCCAAAAGGCGAAACGGAGCGGCCATATGACCGGCTCTGTTTCGCCTTCGATATGTAAACTCACTCGACTCTCCAGCATCATCGTCGCCGACTGGAAGGGAATCTCCGGTGGGATTCCTAACTGCATCACCAATCTTCTTTTCTTGAGAATCGTGGATCTCGTCGGAAACCGAATCTCCGGCGTGATCCCGACGAATATCGGGAAGTTGCATAGGCTCAAAGTGTTGAACCTCGCGGATAATCAAATCTCCGGCGGGATTCCTCCGTCGATCACAAGATTAACGAGCTTATCGCACCTTGATCTCAGGAATAACAAGATCACCGGAGTCATCCCGCGAAATATTGGCCTTATGAAAATGATGAGTCGTCTCCTCCTAAGCGGTAACAAAATCTCGGGTCGAATACCCGAATCTTTGACCCGGATTTACCGACTAGCGGATTTGGAGCTTTCGATGAACCGAATCACCGGCCCAATCCCGGCCTCTCTCGGCAAAATGTCAGTGCTCGCGACGGTTAACCTCGACGGGAACTTGATCTCCGGCACGATTCCGGGGACTCTAATGCAATCGTCGATCTCGAGTTTGAATTTGAGCGGGAACCGAATCGTTGGACGCATACCGAACACGTTTGGGCCGAGGTCGTACTTCACGGTGTTGGATCTATCGAACAACCGTCTCCAGGGATCTATTCCGGCGAGTATCACGGCGGCGTCGTTTATTGGCCACCTCGACGTGAGCCACAACCTTCTCTGTGGGAAGATTCCGACGGGATCTCTTTTGGATCATCTTGAAGGGACGTCGTTTGCTTACAACAAGTGCCTTTGTGGAAAGCCTCTTAGGAAGTGTGGGAAGTAAATTAACTAATTTCATTATCAAAAAGGGTGGAGAATCATATAATAATAATTTGATTTTTTGAAATGTAAGATTTTATTATTGCAACAACAAAAAAAAAAATTAAAAAGACTGCTCAATCTTTAAAGTTTTACAGAATTAGATGGTTTTCCACGCAATGCGCGGATAAATTATCTTCAAAATGTTAATAATTTCGAAACAATGTCACAGATTATATATGTGGCGTATAATATGCATCAAATAGAAACAATGTCACAAATTTTTAGATAAAAATTTATTGTATGATGAACTAAATCCTTAATTAACGTATAGATTAAATTTGCAACGTATTTTTGTCGTATACATCATTATTCTCTATAATTTTTTTCGTTGAAAGCTATTTGATGAAGATATGTGTTAAGTTAAATCACAATTATATCTAGGGATTATTAAATTAGATATTAAAAATATAATTATTGTTATAACCAACCAAATTTCATAAAATTTAATAAAAGTGTCATGATATATTTTTTTGTTGAAACTTATCATGCTTAAAATATACGACGAACTCACTTCATAATTAGTTTTAGTATATTTTATTTAACTATTTGACAACAATTATATTTTATTCAACTGTTTGTTATATTATTAGTTCTAGTTTTATAATTTTTTTAATTAAATATGTAGATGACACACTTTTGAGATCTAAGACCAGGAACAACGCGGGTTCTAAGCCGCGGTTGTTCGTCTTTTTTAATTAAAAAAAAATAAAAAGAAAACAATTTTCTTAAGAAACGGGTGCTTAAGTTTCTTGTGTAAGAACCGGTTCTTGTGATATTCCTTTTTTTTTCTAATCAGAACAATTTTATTTTCGGATCGGTTTCGGATCCGTTTTTTCGGATTTTTTTTTGTTTTCCGGTATTTGGATTCGTTACATATTCATTTATGATTTTTGAAGTTTCGGATCCGTTTAAGATCTGTTTAAAATATCCCGAGCCGAAGCCAAAATACCCGAAAATATCGGTTTCGGTTCCGTTTCGACTCCGTTTCAGATCCGTTTTTTTTTTTCCAGTTTTTGGATATGATACGGATCTGTTTACGATCTTTGGAGTTTCGAATCCGTTTTATATCTGTTTAAAATATCCCAATCCGAACCCAAAATACCTAAAAATATACGTTTCGGTTCCGTTTCGGCTCCGTTTCTGATCCATTTTTTTTGTTTTTTAGTTTTTGGATATGATACGGATCTGTTTACGATTTTTGGAGTTTCGGATTCGTTTCAGATCTGTTTAAAATATCCCGATCCGAATTCAAAATACCTGAAAATATCCGTTTCGGTTCCGTTCAGCTCTGTTTCAGATCCATTTTTTTTTGTTATTCAGTTTTTGGATATGATACGGATCTGTTTACGATTTTTGGAGTTTCATATCCGTTTCGGATCTGTTTAAAATATCCCGATCCGAACCCAAAATACTCGAAAATATACCTAAAAATACTCGAAAGTACTCGAAAATACTCGAAAATATACCTAAAAATACTCGAAAATATTTAGGTTTTGTTTAAGTAAAAAAAAAAATTATTTAAGAAACCCATTTGGGGTTCTTGCAATAATAGACCAAAATTGCTAAGAACCCCTTTGGGGTTCTTATTCTAAAAAAATTAATAAAAAATGGCTAAGAACCCCAAAGGGGTTCTTAGCAATGCACATGCTCTAACTACTAAATCTTTTTGGCAACAACTAATTTTATTCAAAGAATTTAGGTTGTCATGTCAAATTTTTTTAGTTGCAATCAAATTAATTTAAAACCAATCAAATTACCTTAAATTGCTATGTCATAATTTTTTTTGTTAAAAACAATTGTGGTGATGACATATGACAAACTTACTTCTTAATTAATGTATAAGAGATGCCTAACTGCCCAAGACTTGACTTCCAGTTTCCAAATAAACTAAACCAAGATATTTGATCTTAGAGATATTTTTTATTAGATTTGATGGTTATTAAGAGTCAAGTAGTCTATCTAATAATTAAAATTGAGATTTAACTGTTTAAATTTTTTTCTAACGTTTAACCGTTAAAATCTATCTAATAATTAACTGTACTAAATAAAACTAAAAAAAAATCTAATTAAAATTAATGTGATTTAGGGTTGAGCTAAAGACTAAATTAACAAAATCATAATATGTATTTAAAGATTAAGCCGATCATAATATGTATTTAAATTAACCAAATCATAATATGTATTTAAATTAACAAAATCATAAATTAAAGATTAAATTGGTTGCCATATTATAATATGTATTTAAATTAAATATTAAATTAAACCAATTAAATTCCATGAAGTTGTCATGTCATAATTTTACTTCACAATTAATGTATAGAGGATGAATTTTAAAACTTGATAAAGAGAGAATTAGTAAGAGATGAGATTCGTGTGACAAAACCACAATGACCGGAGCAATGTTATATATTCATTTGGTTTTGTTTAGTTTTCTTATCTGTATTGATTTTCGAATAATTATCAATGAACGACAAGATCAAGCTCATCAATGAGACTCTTCGAACCGAATGATCTAGTGGATCAACTTTCAAAATTCCCTTGGTTCTGTGCAACGTTTAAAAATCTAGACCAACCATGATGGTTGAACCTAGGATGGGCACTGGGGTATTCGGGTCATGTCTGGGTCGGTTCATCTGTTTTTCGGTTTATTAGGTTTAGAAACTGTTCGAGTATTCTAAAATTTTGGTTTAATTCCAGTTCGATTTCTTACGATTCCGGCTCGATTTGTTCTGGTATTTAGCATTTTCCGCTTTGGTTCGATTCTTTGCTAAGCCCTCCATGTAATAATTTGGTATGAAAAACCTTTACAAACCCAAAATTATGTGACCCTCCCTTTTTGTTCAAAAATATGTCCCATTTAAAAATTGGATTGAGAAATTTGGTTTGATGGGCTTGCGTCCAATGTGGTGGTTGTGTATGGGTAGTATTTTAGACGAATAGTTATAACTAAATTTATCGCAAAGGACACATTAACACAGAGGTTGTTGTTCTTGAGTCAAGAAAAATACTGCAACCAAGATGGAGAACCAAAAGCTACATAGGACGACTGTCGATCGGATTCGATACCCCCGCCGTCGATTGGTGTCAATACTCTGGCCAATCAGAAGTTTTTTTGTGATCGCACAAACCAACTTTGATGGCTCCAAAATGCAAAAATGACTCAAGACATTGACAAAGTATTTAGTGGTTCACCAGAGATCGCCAGCTCAGCTGGAAAGGCTCTCGTGGTATGTGCTAGAGAACCCCAGTTTGGATCTCGGCGAAAGCTGGGAAGGGTCCATATTACATCCCCGGAAGACGTACGGGCCCTTGGCCCCGAACCTCCGGATCAACCAAAAAAAGTATTTAGTGGTTCATAATATTTTTGTTTTAACTTCTATAATTGAACACATATTTGATATTCGAAGATAAAGTGAGGATCTTGTGAGAAGACTCTAAAACACAATAGTCACAACTAGATTACATAACTTTTATTCATTGTTAATATTTGTATTATATTGATTTAGACCTTGTCCAATAAAGATCAGCATAACTATTTAGTGGAGACAAAAGTTTTAGAAGAGCAAGAAGATACGACCCAAATAACATATGAATGCCATGTGGGAGAGAATTGCATAACAAGTTATATGATGCTTTTAAGCTACTTTGTTAGTAACAAAAAACACCGTACATCAGAGAAGTCCATCACAAGTATGTGATGCAAAGTATGCTTTAAAGTATCCTATTAACTTAAGTATTTAAGGTTCATGCTAATTTTAAAATATATCCTAAGTTTTGAACTTAACTAGCTCTTCTTGGTTTATGTAAAGGACTAATTGTTTATTTCAGCCAGTTATTCTCGTTTGCTTTTCATCTCTGCCAAGCCATGGGATTAAAAATCCTCCCCATATATAGTACATGATTAGGACTCGCATGATAGGTGAATAAAATAAAGATTTAATCTAAAGTTATGCATAATCATGGTTAGTGTAAGTAGATTTTAGATTAAATCTACCTTCAAACAATTCGCGTAATTATGACTCGTGTAAGTAATTGCAGTTTAAAATCACGCTTAGTTATTCATCGATTGTATTTTATATCGTAAGTAAAAAATATGAACTGACTCATATTACCGAAAATTATAAAAAGCAATATTTTCGAATAAAGAGAGTATTTTTAAATAAATTATATATTTTATATCAGGTAAAAACAAATTGAATAAATATAAAACATATTTTGAGCTTTAATTCTTCTTACATTTTTAATATTTTTTGTTATGAATCGAATGTAAGAGATTAAGATGTGCAAAATTTGAAACTTAAAATCAATTATATATATTATATAAAATAATTATACTTAAATAAATTGTATATTTCATATTAGATAAAAGTGAATTGAATAAGCATCAATTACTTTTAACAATATATATATTGAGCTTTCATTTTTCTTAAATTTTTAGTAATTCTTTTGTGGTGAATTGAAAGTAAAAAATTAAGATGTGCAAATTTTAAAACTTAATATCAACTTTATATATTATATAAAATAACTATTATAAAAAATATGTATTAGATTATTACTTTTATAATGTGATATATTATTAATCTTATGTGCATTTTATGATTTTTATTTTATGACTTTATAGTTTTTTCTAGTGTAATTGTCTAATTGTATAGTTACCATTTAACAATATGCTAATTTGTTTCCATTTTTGTTATCTTTTTTATAAAAGTAAATAACTAATAATAGAAAAGTTTATATTAATTTTTATTTTTACATTAACACATGTCAGGATCCAAAAAAAATAACACGTATTAAAATTTTTTGAATTACTATTTTGCCTACGTGTCGCATTCACGTCGAGAACGTTCGACTTTATGTAATAAGATAATCATTTAACATTCCGAATTTTGCCGAACTTACTTTCCAATATGAATTTATTATTACCATTTATTTAATTTCAAACCCTTTGAAAACATAGGAATATATGTTGGTAAAATAGTGAACACCTATCACACGGACAAAATTAGTTCTGATTTAACTCTTTAGTTTCAGTCTTTGCTTCACCAGCAAGAACTACGTAAATCCATATGCAATTAGTCTATTGGTGTCTTGTAATCTTACAACTAATAAATCTTTAGCTTTTGTGTCTTGACAATCAAAGGATGGAGGGCTGACCAAAGTAGAAATTAGCACGAAGCAAATCAAGTAGATATTTTAATGGTGTGAAAGTAATAAGAATTTGATTTGCTTCGTGCTAATTTCTACTTCTTATAACGTTTGCTTCACCTTCTAGGAGTTTCTATTTCTTAAGAATTAGACATGTCTTTTGATGTAGCTTTAAACTTCTTGTGTTCTTGAGTTTCAAATATAGTGTCCGATGAATGTATTCACTGGTTTTGGCTCCGCGGGTAATTCTATAAACCCGCTGGCTTATGGCTTCAAGAATTTTCTTTAAATCCGCCGACTTATGGTTTTGGAAAGGTAGCTACTTTTACCGGTTTTATGTATTTTCGAGCGGTTGGTTAATAAACAAAACTCATTAAGATGAAAAAAGAATCTCTATATTATTATTTGGAAAGTACATTTAGAAAACAACCTTAAATTTGTAAAAAATTACATTAAATACCATTGGAAATAATATATATAGAATATAATTGGTTTAAAAAATGCTAAAAATCTATAATTAAACAAAATAACCATATCTTATCTAGATTCTTTTAATATCTTTTTAAAAATTCATCAAAATAAATATTATTACATTTTAAAATAAGTAATTGAATCCTTAAATTTAATTTAATAATGTGATTCAATCTATAACGGGTTAATTACGACTAATATTATCGTTAAAAAGAGGTATTATTTAGTTCACCACGTTTAAGCAACTTAACCAATACCGAAATATTTAATCTAATTAAAAAGTTACAAATTAATTATGAATTTTCAAATTTTGCTTAAATTTTAATTTATTATAAAAGCTTAAATAAAATATGACTCCGCATTATACGCGGATTTAAATCCTAGTTTGTTCTAAAACCGAACAATAATAATAAAGATACATGAATTTTATTTTGTGTTAGAAAGAAATCAATGAATATTTTCTTTCTTTTCTTCATACGTTTAGATAGTCGATAGATACATCATACATGGAAAGTTTACAAGTGGGAAGAAAAAGTAACTCGTGTATAATTCGCAATAGACTCGAAAAAGGAGAGCTTTTGGTTAGTTAACATTTGACGTGAAGATGATGATCCTTTCTTAAAGCAACAAACTAAACGTCATCATAATATATATATTTTCACATTTACCTTAACTTTTAAGAACCTTTGCTTTCTCCGAAACATCAAAATAATTTAGATAATTTGATCCAATTATATTGACGGCAGCAAAGCAAGGAGTGTATCTTTAACCAAACACAAGAGATGAAGATAACAAAATTGTCGAAATGTCGAAATGTGGAATGATCTTTTTCGTTTAAAATTGACAAGTGACGAGTACATCTAACAAACACGGTATCACTCTTCATAACTACACACCAACTCTTTCAGTTTCAGTGTATATCTTTCATTTATATGTTCATCTACTACATACTATAACAATTGCATACATTCGAGTTTCGCGGATACTTTTTTTTTCTGCCAAAAACCTATTCTATTAAGTTGGTAACCAAAATGCTTACATGGGTAGAGAGATTACCGATTAGCCTTGCTTTTTTGGTAAGGCCACCGGCTACAGAATTTGAAGAACGAGAAATATAAAATAAATTAAAACTTGGGAACGAGCCCTTTAATCTTGCAAAGTCGTTTAGCTCCGACGCAAAAGAAGACCATTCTAACGGGATGGTGGTCATCGATATCAGTTGCATATAATTCGTCGCAAAAGTCACCTCGAAAGTTGATGTTGACGTCATAACTTCCATCGCCCATAAAAGTGCCTCTAGTTCCGTATGCACCGGTGATAAGGTATTACGCATACTCCTATGACCAGTCCTCAGGGTACCTCCGTTTTCCACTAGGTGCCATCCAAGACCACAAGAAGAGTCAGATGTAGTCCATGAGCCATCGATGAAACAGAACCGACCCGGATACGAGGGGGTTGTCTCCCGAGGAGGTCCCAGGAGGCAGCTAACATATTGTTCATCGGGCTCCTCTGGAGAGGTAGCCTTTAGCCAGACATTTGCTTCTTGTACAGCAAGGTTAACAGTGTTCTGGGCATCTTCCCTCACCGCGCTAAAGATGACCGCTTTTCTAGCCTTCCAGATATACCATAAGATCCAGGGGAAAACTAGTAACGCCTCATCGCTTGCTCCTATTTCCTTGGCCTTCCAAAAAAAGTAGTCAAAGTTACCATATATGGAAGTGTGAGAAAATAGTGTTGGAGCTGATGGGATGGGAGCTAGAGCCCAAACTTGGCGCGCTGGGGGCATTCGAACATGACATGATTAATAGTTTCCTCCTCTGCACCACAAATGGGGCAGGATGCTTCGACACTTAAGTGTCTAGATCGAAGCGCTGGCACGTGGCCAGACAGCCAGATAAACATTACCGCATGAAATGTTGGAGCTTTCTTGTGGTTTTAATCTTCCAAGCTTGTGCCACCGGTGAATCCACTGAAGGTCCCTGAGAAGGGGGTCACAAGCAAGACGAGAGATTTCTCTCGCGGCCCAATAGCCTGAGCGAACGGTATAATTCCCAGATTTTGTGTATGACCAGCTGTAGCCATCACTTAAGTAGTTCTTCATTGGCCTAATGCTCATGATCCGGGGAATGTCCTCTGTGGCGAACAGTTCTCGGAGGCGCTCCTCTTTCCATAGCTTTGTAGAATCATCGATCAAATCGTTGACATACATGTGGGGGTCCTGGTCTTGAGAGATGCCTATTGGTATTCGTGCTGGGACAACTGGGATCCAAGGTTCACTCCAAACTTTTGTAGTCATTCCGGATCCAATCGTTTTTCGAAGGCCTAAGCAAAGTAGAGATTTTGCTGCCAAGATACTTCTCCATCAGTAAGAGGGTTTGTTTGAAGATTGGATCTCTAGAGGACTGCTATATCTGTAATAGCGACCTCTTAGCACCCTATTAATAAGGGAGTTTGGAAAACGGATGAGGCGCCATAGTTGTTTGGCCAGCAAAGCCAGATTAAATTCCTCAAAAGTTCTGAAACCTAATCCGCCCTTGGAGAATTTGAGCTCTACCAGAATTTGGCTATAGCACTACTTAGCTTGGTAGTTATCGCTTCTGGGAGAAGGAAGCAAGACATGACGTAAGTGGGGAGCGTCTGGGCTACAGATTTAATCGTTATCTCCTTTCCACCTTTGGAAAAGAATTTTGCATTCCACGTATTGATCCTGGATTGCAGGCGGTCCCTCACGAACGCAAAAACCTAGGCTTTTGAACCATGAAGTTTTTCTGGAAGACCTAGGTAGGTTCCCATGCCACCTTCTTGCTGGATTCCCAACACCTCCTTCAATCTCACTCTTTCTGGGCTGGGGATATCCGCTCCAAACATCACCGATGATTTTGTCGGATTTAATAACTGTCCCGATGCTTCGCCATATTGGCGGATAATTCGATAATTTCTTTTCCTTGGCCTTTGGTGGCCTTGCAAAAGAACAGACCATCGTCTGCAAAAAGTAAATGAGAAGTTGAGGGGCTCGCTCTAGAAATTTGGATGCCCCGGATTCTCTCATGCCATTTAGCCTCTCGGAGTTGTGCTATGAGGGCTTCTGTGCATATGATAAACAAGTAAGGGGATATCGGGTCACCTTGACGAATTTCCCGGGAGGGGGATATCCTCCCTTTGGGGGCTCCGTTAAGGAGACATTCGAGTTTCGCGGATACATATCGATTATATTGTGAATTTTAATCTCTTATTTTTTTCACTTATTAGTTTGTCCAAATGTCAATCCGGTGGTATAATAAGTAGCAAAATGATCTCTCAAACAAGTAAAAATCTATACTCTCTTCGTTTCAAAATATAAAAATAAAAGTTTAAAGTTGTGACATATGAATTAAAAAAATCATTAATTTTTGTAATTTTTAAAAATTAAAACATCATTTATCATTAAATTAATCACAATTCGATCAATAGAAAATTAATTTGCAGAATATAAATAGACAAAAGTACAAAAATATATATTTAATTTTGCTTTGAAAATTGAAAACAACTTTTAAATTAAACAAAAAAATAGACTTAAACATCTTTAATACGAACTTAAAAATCGAGTTATTTATACTTTCAATACAAGTCTTAATTAATTTTCCTACAGTGAAACATCAAAACAGCACACTATAATAAAACTTACGAATATTTATAGTTTTTTTCCCTGGAAGAAATATCAATACTTTATTGCGAATTCAGTTATAAGATAATGCAAAGAAACCAATGAAAAATGTATTTTAATAAATGAGCTCGCCCCATCTATCAAACTTGTTTTTAATAAATGAAGTTGCAACTTGCAAAGAGATATTTCTCTTAAGATGATAACAACCTGAATGTAACTGTACAAAGAGAATCTTCCTTGAAAAAATAGCTGAAATAAACCACAAGGAATATATGTTTTTATTTTGTTAATGACAAGGAATATATGTTGACAAAAATACAAAAAATAACAATCTAAATTTAATAAATTATAAAACAAACACAATTATAGTTACAAACTAAAAATGATTCTCTAGCCCAATTTTAGATAAGTTGGTGGAAATTGTCTTTCACTTGTGGAAGAAAAAGAGCCGTATTACAAAAGTTTTCAAAATAATGAAACAAAGACAAAGCATTAGGAGTGAAGACTATTTCAACCCAATTATCTAAATTGGGATATATATTCATTTATTGTATATACTTTAGTTTATAATTGTTTTGTGTGATATACGCATATACACTATGCGTATATAGTTTGGATAATTCTTTTTAACATTAACTTACTATATGTAAGGTTCTAAAACTCGATAGGCGTTAGTCGAACGGTGAAGCTGGGTTTAGCGTCTAGCTAGAAAATCGGTGATTAAACGGAAATTAATCGGGAACTAGTTTTTAAGGTTATTTTGATATTTTTAATTTAATTTAATTTTTATAATTATATAATAAGCTTATAATTTTGACTTTTAGATTCTTTACTTATTTTTAGTCTAAAAGTAACTTATTTACATCATTTTAGTGACTATAATATATTTTTATTTGATTTTACGGGTCAATTTTAGTTAAAAGTCCAATTCCATAAATTAATTAGTATAACGCTTGAAAAAAATCGGATTGCGGAGGAAACTAATCGGACGACCACCGCCTAGCGGATATGTGGAAGAGTAATCGGTCTAGGCGGGGATTTTTAGAATATGTATCTTATTAACAAAATCAAGTATATGGATTCAAATCTTAGAGGTGACATATCAACACTATAATCACAAATTACATGATATTTCTTTTTCTACATTTTGTTTGAGATTCAAATTTTATAACATGTTATTGTTATAATGCTTTTGTATGCCATATCATTTATGAGAACCATTAATGCTATAGTACGGGAGAGAGATCATATCATATCATATAGCAACGATGGCTTTGAACTCGATGGTATAACGATGGCTTTGAACTAGATGATATGAGGGTGATTGTTTTGAACCATAAGTAGTGTAACTTTAATGATTTTAGAATTAAAAATTGTTGTTAAAATTTTGACTATAAAATATTGGCCTGACTTTAAAAAAAAATAAAGTTACATATTATTAGCTTTTGACAAAAAGCAACGTAATAATAAAGAAAAAAGAAATAAATTGTGAGAAGATTAAAGAGTATTTTCAGAACTGTTATAGTGTTAAAGTCTGATCGGAGAATATTTTACTTCAAAAGCTGTGCAAAAACTTAAAGCCTTTATAGCCAATTACCAATCACCCTCATAACTTCAGATATTAGGGATAAATATCTCACGTCAGTAGTTGGAAGGGATGTTAATCGACATATAAGGGATATGGTCAATTCACTCATCGCCGATTTGTTTTGAGTTGAAAGCCCATATAAACTTAACATGGTATCATAGCTCATATTCATATAATGCAACCCGATCAACTGATCTAACCCAAAGTTGGTTCATTTATCCATATCCAAACATAACGAGATTTATAGCCGAGAGAACTATCATTTCGAAGGGACGTATTATGGACAAATATCCCACATCGGTAGTTGGAAAAGATGTTAATCAATATGTAAAGAACATGAACCAATTCACTCATCGCCAATTGGAAGTCCATATAAACTTATCATAATGAGAATTGTTTCTGATCATGTCATCTTCCTCTTGTTTTTATTATAGTTTAAGGTAGTTTGTAATGTATTTTTACATTTTTTTAATAAATCGTGAGAGTTTTGGGCATTAAATCTAATATTTTTTCAATGTTTAGGACTCAGAGTCAGCTGCTGATGATATTTTATTTTTTTTTCCCAGCTATGGGTTTTATTAACTTAAAACAAAAGATTACATTTGGCCGATAAATCAAAATCTTTTCGGAGTCAAAAGTTGATAACACATATATCAGAAACGGATACATTACCAAATAAAAGAAGATAAAGGAGAAAATTAAGTACAAATTTAGATAAATGGTCAAGGACTTCTTGAAAGCATAAATAATATTATGTTTATAAAGCATAAATAATCATTTCAAATTAAAGTCAATTTTCAAAAATACCACAAAAGATAAATTTTTGTTTCAAGAGTACCACTAAATTTTGCTTTTATAAAAACACCATTAACTATAGTTTAAAATTTAGCTTTATGATATTTTTGGAAAACATCATGTTAATGGTGTTTTTATAAAAGCAAAATTTAGTGGTACTCTTGAAACAAAAATTTACGGGGTTGCATAAATTGTCCCTTGGGTTGCATGGGACAATTTATGCATTCCAAAAGAGACAGGAGGTTTAGGCTTCAAGTCTCTCGAGGACTTTAACACGTCCTTGTTGGCCAAACAGTATTGAAGACTAATTCGGTTTCCAGGATCGTTGGTTGCTAGAGTATTACGGGGTCGATATTTCAAGAAGGTTCATCCTTTAAACGCTAAAAAGCCACATTTACCCTCTTTCGGTTGGAGGAATATTTTCTCTTCGAAAGTATTGTTACAAAAAGGTGTTAGGATAAGGATTGGCTCAGGAATTAATACATCTGTGTGGCATGATCCGTGGATACCGGATGAAGTTCCCAAACCAGCGAGAGGCCGAGGTCGGGCTTGGCATCCTCGGCTACAAGTCCAACATTTAATTGATCCTCTCACACGGGAGTGGCACTTGCCAATTTTACAAGAATTTATGGATCCCGAAGATATTGGGCTTATACGCAGTATCCAACCAAGCCGGACCACAACTTACGATGGTTTAGTTGGACATTACACAAAATCAGGACAGTACACGGTAAATTCGGGGTATAAGCTTCTAAATTTGGTGGCGATAAATCGGATAAATAACCATGGTTGGGGGTCGGGCTTGGAGGCTTTGAAAGCTTTCCCTTGGACGGTAAATTGCCCACTGAAGATTCAACATTTCCTTTGGCAAATTATTACTGGGAGTTTGGCGATGACGACTGAACTAAGTGGGCGGAGGATCCCTTGTGACACAATATGTAAACGTTGTGGTCTTGCTGAGGAGACCATTAACCATGTTTTCTTTGGGTGTGACGCCCTTGGGAATATCTGGAATCTTAGTCGCAATCCAACAAACCATGAGGAGTTTCCAACCTGTTCAATTTTTTCCAATATGGATTATCTTTTCTGGCGGAATCCTCGACGCCTCCAGGAGAAAGTCGGTGCTCTCTTCCCATGGGTCTTATGGTTAATTTGGAAGGCGAGGAACCAAAAGGTTTTCCAAGGTATCCAAATAGAAGTTGAGGAAATACTGAAAAATGTAGAGACGGAAATGCTGGCCTGGGAGGAAGCTCAGGTAACCCCTCCGTCGGATGAAGTTGGGGAAATTTAAGAGAACACAAGTTCTGTTGAAATGCGCTGCCGTACAGATGGATCGTGGAAACAAGCGGAACCTTTTACTGGATTAGGTTGGATTTGTCTTGACAGGGATGACTCGATAGTCCTACTTGGTGCGAAGTGTCTCCGCCGAAGTCTTTCACCTTTGCATTCAGAATTGGAAGCGCTTCTGTGGGCCATGTCAGAACTGATAAACAGAAACATCGACTGCCAGTTTTTTGAAACCGATTGCAGGGAGCTACTTACGATTCTACAAGACCCAGATGATTGGTCAGCTTTCTATACATACATCCAAGATTTTTGACGCCTTCGTGATCAGCTTCCAGGATTCACATTATCAAACATCAAGCGCACAACGAATACACAAGCAGACAGCCTAGCTCGAGGATCTCGTCGTTTATATTATGATTATATTTTTTGTAGATTCCTCTTTTCCGAATTGGACAACCAATTCCGGAATAACTATCTGATTTAGTGTTTGGTTAATAAAAAAAAACTATAAACTATAGAAATCAAATCATAAATCCTAAAAAATAAAACATAGAGTTCTAATATTAAAACCTAAACACATAATAGTAAGTCAAACCTGAAAATTTTAATTTTAGACCCTTAAAAAATATTTTTAATGTTTATAGACCCTTAAATAACTTTAGAGGAAAAAAACATATGAAATGGTTTAGTTGCCAATATAAAAAATTTTGTAATATAATTATCTACAAAGCTTGTGTTGATGACATTTGAAAAAAAAAATTCTATATAGCTAAACTCGATTTCTATATTTTTACATTACTTTACGTGCTATTTACTTGGTAAAATATTACTGTTTTTCGGCCTTGTTTTCGACAACTTTCGGAAATAAACACAAAATATTCTAGATCATGCATCCAGGAAACAAACTTCTGGAGCAAAGGGAACGAAAGTACACTAGATATTGAACCACAATCACCTGAAGAAATTGTGACTTATGAGGCTAACCCCGTGACTTCTTGGACTGAAGAAGCGCATGTATGTCAAGTTGGAGTGTTGATTTTGATTTTAGTGGATATGGATGGATATACTCAATTGGAAGACGAAAATGTCAATCTGGATATCGAAGTACACAAGCCAATATCTCTCCCCTCCCATATGTGCAGAGTTGTAAGCATTGATGTGGGTTATGGAATGTATGATTGCATCCTCTACGGTGGAAAATGTTTTTGCAACGGATTGTATGCAGTTGATCTCGATGGTATCGAACCCATATGAATGACCAGCGTTTGCATCAAAACTGGAACATTTCAAATTTTTAAGAAGTGTTTCTCTTCGTTTCATATTTTTTATATTTTTAGAAACTTGAATATTGTTGCAGACAATTTTGCTAAAACGGCAAGGTTAAAAAACGTAATTACTATCCATGTAAGAACCACGGTTGCCCTGCTTGTTTTTGAAAGGAGTGACGGTTCGAAAACTTAATAAATGAGTTTTGAAGACAAAAAAATTATTGTTTCTTAATATTATAGTTTCTTATATGGTTTTGTTGGCTTTGTGTTTTAGTTTTCTCTTTTTGAATTTATCCATCATGGCTTGGAAGATATATGTAAATTTTATTTTATTATTATGTTTGATATAATATCAAATGACAGAATACAAAGAAAAAACCCGCACGAAAACTTAAAAGAGAGAAGACGATTACAAAGAGCTCTCGTTTTTTTTTCCACTGAATCTCGATCGATCCGTCGCCAGTTCCGATGTTATTCCATTTCTTTTTTGTTTTTTGCTATGTCTCAGCTCCCTTCACTTTCGGCGAGATGCTCTTAGTCCTGGACTCACTAGCGGTTGCTGGTTTCAGATCTACTTATGTTAGGCTCGGATCTGGTGGTTTAGCCGGTGTTCTCCTGGTTCTAGGGCGAGTCAAAGGTGGTGATAGCTTGAGGACATGAACGACATCTAAGGAGAAAGTGGTTTCCGGGGTTGAACAAGTTTTGTTTTGGTGTTATGTGCTTTGGTCGTTCGTGCGGTCTACGTGGTTTATGGGTTCCTCCTACTAGCTATGACCTACGGGATGCTTATGAAAAGATGTTTCCGGATCTTCAGTAAGGAGGTATGTAGAGCTATAGCCTTTGGTCGCCGACACTCACTTGGATACTTAGAGATGGTGTTTATGTTCTTCGGCTTGAAATGTTATTTCGGCGGTGTTTCTCGTGACTCATTTACAGTAAGTGAGCAATATAATGAATACCGTTCGGAATTCTTTCCTAATAATCGCGTCTTGTGAAGCTCAGCTCCACTACTCCTCCAATCAATTTCGTTCTCCTCTTAGTTCGTATTTATCTTTAAAGTTCAAGTTGTTCTTCCCCTAGCTTTTTCCTTTTGTATTGTGATGCTTTGTTGTATTAATTTCGTATTTGTTTAACTCTGGAGAAATCTTTAAATCCTGCCGATTGTTGGCTCCGGAAAAACAGTACGCTTTTACCGGCTTAAGACATTGTAACTCGTTTAAAATTTCAATAAATAACACCTGTTAAAAAAGAAATTCAAATGACAGAATGTTGTCTATGGGAAAAAAAGAATGTGAAAAATATATTAGTTTACTTTAGTCAGAGTCACTCACCAAAAGCACATATTAATATATATAAAAGTAGACAGCACAATATTTTAATAATTTTAGTTATATTTTATATATTTTTCATTTTTGATCTCTCTTCTTCAACCCTTTTTTTTTTCATACTCCACTCACTCTCTTCTGCAACAAAAAAACCTCTCTCCACTTTCGTTAATAGCGATTAAAAAGGAAGAAACTTTAATCCTCAAAATCGAAAAAAACCAAAATGTTTACAAACCCATTCTTCCTCTCAAGAAAACAAAAAACAAAAACAGCCCATTGATCTCTCTCTTTCTCTCTCGAATCTCTTCTTCCTTTTCACATGAGTCAATACAAAATCAGACTCTCAGTGAAAACGACAACGTATCCGTGACCTCTTCTAAATTCTTTCTCTTTTCTCTGTATTTTTATACACAATTCTATATTTTGTTCTCCTCTGTTTCTCCTTCACGTGATGATGATATATATATAATTTACATATATATATATTTTGTTTTGTGGGTAGACATTGCTTAAATCTTGAGAACTCTTATGCTTTACATACCCTTAATAAATATCACTTCCTCTCATTACTCTTTCTTCATTCTGAGAGTTTTGTGATTTTGGGTTTTTAAAAGATACTTCCTTTAGTTCTGTTCTGTTTGATTTGATTCTGTTTTCGTTTAAAGACAAAGCTAAATGGATAAGATGAAGTCTTGTCTCATCATAACCATTACTCTGTTCTACACAAGCTCTGTTTTTTCTTTAGCAAAAGAGTGTACAAACACTCCTACACAGCTTTCATCTCATACTTTCCGCTATGAGCTTCTTCAATCAAAGAATGAATCTTTAAAGACAGAGATGTTCTCTCATTACCACCATTTAACACCTACTGATGATGCAGCTTGGTCTAGTTTGTTACCAAGGAAGATGTTAAGAGAAGAAGAAGAAGATGAGTATAGTTGGACTTTGATGTATAGGAAGATCAAGAACTCTAATTCTAATTCCTCTGGTGATTTCCTCAAGGATGTTTCTTTACACGATGTTAGGCTTGAACCTTCCTCTTTCCATTGGAGAGCTCAACAGACAAACCTTGAGTATCTCTTGATGTTGGATGTTGATGCTTTGTCTTGGAGTTTCCGTAAACAAGCTGGTCTTGATACTCCTGGTGATCATTATGGAGGATGGGAAGGACCGGATATCGAAGTTCGTGGCCATTTCGTCGGTATAAATCTACCCTTTTCCCGCAATTCAATTCGGTTTCTTGATCCATGTTCTTGATACTATGCTTTCACATTACTATATGGCTTATATAAGAATGTTTTTGGTTTTGTGAAGGTCACTACTTGAGTGCAACAGCTTATATGTGGGCAAGCACACATAATGATACTCTCAAGGAGAAAATGTCGGCTCTAGTCTCGGCTTTATCTGAGTGCCAACAGAAACTTGGCACAGGATATCTCTCTGCTTTTCCAAGTAGTTTTTTCGATCGGTTCGAAGCTGTAAAGCCTGTTTGGGCTCCTTACTACACCATTCACAAGGTTGGAAGGAAAGAAAAAGCTCTGTTGTTGAAATTTAGATTATTGATATGCTTGTGTTAAAGGTTTCAACTTTATGTCTTGATTTCGATTAGATTTTAGCCGGTTTAGTGGATCAATACAAGCTAGCTGGGAACAATCAAGCTTTGAAAATGGCAACTTGGATGGCTGATTACTTCTATGTCCGTGTTCGTAATGTGATAAAGATGTACAGCGTCGAAAGACATTGGCAATCATTAAATGAAGAAACCGGTGGCATGAATGATGTTCTCTACCAGATATTTAGCATTACTGTAAGTTTAAATCTCTTCAAGCTCCTTAGATTTTTCTGTATTGCTTTGTTTCATTTAGTAGTTATTGATCTTTGCAGGGAGATTCAAAGTATTTGCTGCTTGCACATCTCTTTGACAAGCCTTGTTTCCTCGGTGTGCTTGCGATTCAGGTAGTTTTACATAATGATTAGCTTGAAATTTTGAATAGATCAGATGTGGATGGTGAAATGATAAGAGCTTTTTTCGGTCTTTTAGGCGGATGATATAAGTGGATTTCACTCTAACACACATATTCCCATTGTTGTTGGTTCTCAACTCCGATACGAAATTACTGGTGATCCTCTCCATAAGGTATTGGAACATAACATTAGAAACGTTTATTAAAAGATGAAATTGGCTATCTTGATTCTCTAAACCTGCATTTTCCAGGAAATCTCGATGTTTTTTATGGATATTGTCAACGCGTCTCATAGCTATGCAACTGGAGGAACATCAGTCAGTGAGTTCTGGTTAGTAACTTTGGATACTTTTCATGACTTTGATCTTTAACTCTTTAACAATGTTATTGAAAAATGTATAACATTAGGCAAGATCCAAAGAGAATGGCGAGTACGCTACAAACCGAAAACGAAGAATCATGTACTACTTATAACATGCTCAAGGTAGGTTCTTTAAAACCATCCCTTTGTTTTTGGTATGCACAAAGGTAACATATCAAAAATTTATACATTTTCAGGTCTCTAGGAATCTATTTAGGTGGACAAAGGAAGTAACTTATGCAGACTATTACGAGCGCGCTTTAACTAATGGTGTGCTTGGAATTCAAAGAGGAACAGATCCTGGAGTGATGATTTATATGCTCCCATTAGGCAAAGGTGTTTCTAAAGCCGTGTCTTATCACGGTTGGGGAACACCGTATAATTCTTTCTGGTGTTGCTATGGCACTGGTAATTGTTTTAAACCGCAATCAATCATCTTTTCTTTGCTACATTTTTGAGGATCTTTTGAGTTTTTGTGTTGACAGGAATTGAATCTTTCTCAAAACTTGGAGATTCTATTTACTTTCAAGAAGATGGAGAATCTCCAGCTCTTTATGTCATACAATATATATCAAGCTCACTAGATTGGAAACTTGCTGGTCTTTCGCTTTCGCAGAAAGTTAAGCCCGTTGTGTCGTGGGATCCATACACGCGTGTGACATTCTCTTTCTCTTCTTCCAAAGGGGTAAACTTTTAGCTTAACTTGATGAATCGAATCCAACCTGTTTCATTGAATATAGAGTCTTGATGGATCAAACTTTCTTGCAGGGAATGAAGAAGGAGTCGTCGACGACTTTGAATCTTCGAATTCCTGCTTGGACTAACTCCGAAAGTGCTAAAGTATCTTTGAATGGACAATCCTTGAAAGTACCAGCTTCAGGTGATTTTGAGCATTCTGTATTGTAAACTTTAAATATCTCCGGAATCGAATGAAAACGTTACTGAAAAGATTGGCTTTTAGATTCTAGAAGCAGAAGCAACACTTGACTTCAGATTCCTCTGTTTTGCTTTGCAGGTAACTTCTTATCAATCAAACAGAACTTGAAACCCGGCGATCAAGTGACAATGGATCTACCGATGAGTATCAGAACCGAAGCTATAAAAGGTAGAAACATAGCCATTGCTCTGACAAGTTATAACCAGTAATGTCTTAGATATGTTTCTCTGTATACAACTCTGTTTTGGCAAAGCGATAATAGCTAACTGATCTCACATTTTTGTGAGTATTTTCAGATGATCGGCCCGAGTACTCATCTCTTCAAGCTATACTCTATGGCCCTTACTTGTTAGCCGGACACACGAGCAAGGACTGGAGTATCACAACTCAGGCTAAAGCTGGGAAATGGATATACGCTATACCCGAAACTTACAATGATCACCTTGTCACTCTCTCACAAGAAATCGGAAACATATCTTATGTAATGTCGAATAGTAACCGGACCATTACTATGGAAGTATCCCCTGAGCCAGGGACACAAAATGCAGTTGAGGCGACTTTCAGGCTCGTGAGTAATGATTCTAATCAACGCATTTCGGCTCCAGATGAGCTTATTGGAAGCCAAGTCATGATCGAACCGTTTGATTTCCCTGGAATGCTTGTAATGCAATCAAGTAATAGTTCCCTTGCGGTTCAAGATCCATCTTCTACTGAGAAAGAAGGTTCTAGCTTTCGGTTAGTATCTGGACTTGATGGGAAGCGAGGAAGCGTTTCATTAAGGCTAGAGAGCCAAAAGAATTGTTTTGTGTACAGCGATCAAACACTAAAGCCGCGAATGAAACTACGGCTTGAATGTGATTCGGATGCGACCAATGAGAAGTTTAAACAGGCAGCAAGCTTTAGGTTAAGCAAAGGGATGAAACAATACAATCCAATGAGTTTCGTAATGAGTGGAACAGAGAGGAACTTTGTGTTATCACCATTGTTTAGCTTTAAAGATGAAACATACAATGTGTACTTCAATGTACAAACTTGAAGAAAGAAAACACACTTACAAATACTACTCCTTTAGTACATTGGGAGCAAAAATAAGAAGAAAAAGAAAGCCTTATGGATATATAGCTATGTACAATGGTTGTGTTTTAGATGTTTAGCCTCTCTCTTAGGTGGGTTTGTGTTTTGCTTTATCATCTAAAAATTTGTATGTTACATTAACAATTAATTATAGAGAAAGTTTCTTCTATATAAAAGTTATTCTCCGTCTTTGGTAATACCTTATGACATGGCTTAACGCATCCCTCGTACCGGGAACCGAACTAAGGGCACAACAGAACCAACTCTTTGCGCTAAACCATTAGCCCAAACCCAAAGCATCATTGGTTTTTATTTTCTTGTTCTTGAATGTGAAATCTCAAAGCTTAGTTCAATCTTTTGAAAGGAACTTTTAGTTATTAATTGCAACATCACAAGGCAGTTAAAAATTCAAATACAACAACATATCCATCAACCTCAAAATCTTTGGTTGTGAGGTTTCTTTTGCCTCATATGTAGTTTTGAATCCGCCTAACTATTTTGTCCATGATATATAATCTCGCGGGTTTGATTTAATTCACATCACTATATCATAGGGATCGAACCCTTCGGGTACTTTACCGCCAACATCAACGTTGTAGAGCAATTGATACAGCCATTGCCTTGCTTGTAGATCATCCTGTCCCAAGTACCGAAACGAATCAAGAAAAGATAACAATAAAACTGATATGATATATGACAAATTTGGTATCAGTATCACTAAATATCTGGTTAATGAAGCTATGGAGATATGACAACTTACATAGAGACAACGGGTGAAGTTAGCATTTTTCAGAAGATCCGGGAGGCAACTTCCGAGTGCATCGCAAGCTCTAGATGTTATGTTATCGATAATGGAAGTGAGTAAGCAGAATTGTTTTCAAAAGAAGGAAAAGGAATAATTATTTCACCTCGGGTTATCGGTCAAGCGGAGATAACAACGAATGATATGTTTCAAAAGCCGAGGAGAAGTTACTTCTAAAGGTCCTTCGGAGAGTGAAGTAACCATATTCCCCAAAACCTTACCAATAGAAAAGAATCTCTCCGCGGAGTTGCACATGTAGTCAAGCCCAACATCGTCCATCAAAACTCTCTGAACAACGAAGGTAGCAACCTGACAACATAACCGTCTCAAAACAAAATCAATCAATTGAACTACGAAGCACACGGTTACAGACTTATGCAAATGGCTGTAGTGTGAATCAAAAGATAAGACATCTGAAACTCGAAAAAAGAACTTACAGTTTTTGATAACTCGTTGCCATTTTCCATTGTCCGAAAGCACAGCGGAACAATTTCGGTTTTAAGAAGGAACTTAATCACTTCAGTGTCATCAACCTAACAAACCAAATGAACGATGTTGAAAACAAAAATATCATTAAGGAGTGTTCCTGCCCTTATTGACATAAACACGGTTATAACTGGAAGAAAAGCTCGAAAAGTACCTTGACAAGTGCACCGATAACCCCCAAGCTAGTCAAACGCAGGAACTCAAAGGGTCTTGAGTTGCTTGTTGTATTCAAAAAAGCATACAGGTACATTGGTAGCTGAGCTGTTTATTGAAAATCAATTAGCTTAAGCTCTAAGCGTATTATAGCAAGTTGGTTCGTAATTAATGTAATCTCTAAAACTTTACTATAGTCACAGAGCAAACAACAAAAGTGTTTCTAATGAGAACGGTTGAAGAATTCGCGACTTGAAGCATAAAGTTTTCCAGTGACACAACAAATCTACATATATACATAAGCAAGAAAAAGTTCTTGTAAATTGTTTGCGGACAAAGGATTAGTACCTTTCAGGAAAAGCCTTCGAGTTTCAGTATGCGAAGCAACACACTGGAAAGGCCAAAAGAGTTGAATCAATAGACATTCGAGTCATGCAAAACAAATTGAACATACATAGATTTTAAGAACCTGGAGAAGCGAAAGTGCGTTGCAGACTCTATTCGATTGAGCAGCCGTCATAGTTGGAGGAGATAGGAAAGGGTAAACTGTGATAATCTCCTGAAAGAGTGAAGATAGAAAAACGAGTAGAACTTAGAACCGATACAATGTACATTCGAATCGCGAAAGTTAAACGATTCTGCAATACATAGAGAAGCCATGGAGAATAAAGAAACCAAGTGCCAAGAGTACTAAAACATGGAGAGAAATACCTGTAGAAGAGCAGAAATGGTTCCAACAGAATGCCATAAAAGCGGGGCCAAATCTTTTAACATGTCTCTCCTCTGAAAGAAAACGGTAACAAAACACAAGACGCAGCTATAAGATTAGTGATGGACATAAGTTTTCCAGTGAGATGAACATTAACATACACACCAAATCATCACCCTCTTGTATGGAATCAAAAGTAATGAGTTCAGATCAAAAGCATTCAACTTTTTGATAGCCTTCAACCAAAGTCAAAGAGATCTTTCGATACATAAAGTTTCTCACAATCGAGATCAAAGACAAACACGTATCACCACACGACGAAAGCGAAGAGCTTTAAACCCACAACGACCAAAACTCATAATCTACAGAACTAAATGAGTCCACAAAACATCAAACTGAAAAGCAGAACATCAAAAGCATTCAACTTTTTGATTGCCCACAACACAACTCAAAGCGATCTTTCCGATACGTAAAAGTTTTCTCACGATCGAGATCAAAGACAAACATGTATATGGTGGCTCAAACTTTAAACCCAAAACCATCAAAACTCATAATCTACAGAAGCAAGCAAGTCGAAATTCATATAGAGAGAAGAAGAAGAAGACAACAAACCATAGATAACTCAAACAGAGCTTTCTCTCTGAGTTCTGGATTACTGATATTGAGTATCAGTTGCTCCAAAGACGACGACGGAGACGGAGAAGGAGAAGGAGACGGAGACGGACGATGGTTTCTGGAAGAAGAAGCTCCGTAGAAAGGAAGAGACTTGGGAGAGAGAGTAGAGAGAGGAAGATAAGACATAGCTTTCGCTTTCGCCACGCGCCGCAGAGAGAATCAATCAATCACTATCGTTAGATAAGACAAAAACAGAGGACTGTGTCTGTATTTATAGGACCCGAGATGATGACGTCACGTGCCTTGCTTTGTTTTGTTTTAAAAAAATGATTTTTTAATAAAATCTAGAGAGCATCATCATCATCATGGAGGATGATGTTATTTTATGAATCAAAAGTAAGTGTAATTAGCACATGGAGTTTATTATATTAATCATCTATTACAATGACTTAGCTAAGTAGAGAAACTAACTTAACGGTATACTATGCTATTTTTATTCGTCGCGCCAAAATAAACTAACTTAATAGTATATTATCGTATTTTTATTTGTCACGCCAAAAGAAACTAACTTAACGTTATACTATCATATTTTTAGTCGTCGCGCCAAAATAAACTAACTTAACGGTATATTGTGCTAATTTTATTTTTAGCGCCAAATTTAATGCATAATTGGTTAGATTATGAAAATAAAAGCCTTTTAGATTTTGTTTACTTAAAAAAGAATAATTAATTAATGGTATATTTTCTTTCTTTTTAATGGCCAAGAAAACAAAAAAAAACAATTATATCAATTTTTGTGAAGTCAAATCAATTTAATTATAATGCTTTACATCATAAACAAAACTTTAAATGTTTACCTCTTTTATTTCCGTACCAAAATAAATTAATTTAACGTTATATTACGTTTTTTACACTTATTGCATCAAAATTAACGAATTTAACGATATATTACATTTTCTACTTGTCACGCCAAATAAAAACAGACAATGCATGGCTAGTTTTATTATGAAAATCGAGTTTTTTCAATTTTATTTACTTGAAATTGAAAGGGAAAAAATTATTTTATCTTTTAGCTCAGCCAAAATAAACTATTTAAACAAAACAACGTCACTCCTTTTAATCATCGCAATTTTTTTTGCAAAACAATTAATTTAGAAATTAATACTTCGATTCTTTAAATATAAAAATTATTAAATTCAAAAATATAGCTTAACTTTTTAAAATACTTTTCCCGATTCGACGAATACGTTTTAAGCTAAAATTTCTAATTTAAATTTTATATTTTTGTATAGAAGTCTAAAAGAGTAGGATTGGATGCTTAGTGTATGAAAAAATTTATTATAAATTTTTTATTGTATATTATTTGCAATATGAATTTAACTAAGATTAAAAGTTGGAGTGGTGGATTAAATATATACTCTTAATAAAATTTCTTTAAAAATAGATGTATTTAATTTAAAATTTAGAAAATATTCTTTAAAAAGAAAAAATCTTTCAGAAAATATTTATTTAGTCAAAAATTAATTTTATAAAAAAATAAATAACCTAAAAAGGAAATAAAAATCTATTAAAAAGGAAATGTTCTTCTAGAATTTTCATTTCAAAATAATGTTATTAATAATAGAACAACAAAACTAAAAATTAAAATGAGATTAAAAATAAAAAATATTCATCATTATTAGGTTATCCTTAACTAATTTATTTGGCAAACTACAAAATTGTTCACAAATGAAGAAAATTTTAATTAAAAACACATTTAAAAAATCTAACTTATGAAAGTTTAAATAGAATAAAACCCAAACCTAAAATTTAGATTGAGAAAAATAAATACAAACATTATTTAATTAAACTAATTAGCCTTTTTACACTAGTTTATGTAACCACATTTTTAAAAATATTAGAAATTTTAGGTTTATTATTTAATCAAGATATACTAACTAAATTTAAAATTAATATGAGCAACTAAAATTTTGAAAATCATAGATTTTAAGATATCATATAATCATGGCGGTACTAATAAGAAGTGTCGCCATGATTTCCTGGCAATTAAGACGGATATGAGTAAAGCCT